>PVLD010006155.1:0-103554 GCA_004027595.1 Dinomys branickii | reverse complement strand
CTTCCTAGCTAGAGAGGCGGGTCTACACCCTAATTCCATGTCTTCGCCTCATCCCACCACTCAATCTTGTTGGGCATTGGGTGCACTTATGATGCTGGGCACAAGTGGCTTGAGGTCTCCACCTGTGCTCACCACGGTAGTCCATGGTGTGTACTAAGTTCAGTTATTAGTTCTTGGAAAGAATTGGAGGATTTTCTTGGGTGTGCTGTGTAGAGTATGTTGTTGTCTCTCAGGCTCCAGGACTGCTGCTTTTCATGTAGTTTGACGCTATGGGTTTGTATGTTTTTCATATATGAAAGCAGTGTAAAGTCTCTCCCGGTGCTAATATCAGTAGTTTAGGGTGAGTCCTGAAGCCTGTTGACTCAGCCCGTTGTTGTCAGGATCACATGGTGCCTGCTTAGGCCACCAGGACTCACCGGTGCTCAGAGAGGGAGTTCAGGGTGGGAGCTGAATCCCAGTAACTCAGCTCATGCTTCCTGCTTGGTGTTGGAGTGAGAAGGGCGCGGGGCCGTGTAGCCCACCTCGGTCTGCAGCTCACTCTCTCTGTTGTACTCCAGCTCCCTTTTGTTTTTTGACTGGATCCCTGGGAATTACTGTGGTTCTGGGGTCGCTTCCACTGCTTTCTGCTATTCTTTGTTGGTATTTGCTCACACAGTGTAGAGATTTGAGGCCATATCCTCGGGGCAGGCGTAGAGCTGGGTGTGGTGGGCAGCTCACTGGTTGCCTTGACTCTGGCCTGCCTCAGGGCCCTGATTAGAAAGATTTCAGCAGAGTGGGGATTCTGCTTGAATGGCCTTTGTAATCTCCCACCCTCACAAAGGATTTGACCACTCCTTCTGACCACCACTCCTTCCTTTTCGGGCTGCGCTTTCTCCTCTCTGATTTCGAACCAGCTCTCAGGACTACGTTCTGCCCTGGCTGACTAGGGATGCTTCAGCGAGCAGGGGCCTCTGAGGCTGAAGCTGTGAGTGCCGGAACAAGGGAGCAGGCTGAGGGTGTGTATGGAGCGGTCGCTCCTTCCTTTTCCGCCTCCTCTTCCTCTAACTGCGCCATGGCGGCCCTCTGAACCTTTTCTCCAGGGGAGGTCTTGTTTGCTCTTTCTGAGAGTTTCAATTTCCATTTCAGATCTTTCCTGGGTCCAGGGTACCAGGGCACCCATTTCTCTCCTTCTTGTCTTGTGTTGCTGTATTTCAGTATCTGGTTGTCAATCCTCCAGGGGGATCTTTCCCTGCTGCTTACCCAGTAACCATCGTACTGGAAGTCCTTGTTTTAATCTTTTTGAGACAGGGTCTTCCTATATAGTTCAGGCTGGCCTTTTTTATTGGGGGGGGTACTGGGAATAAAACTCAGGACCTTGCACTTGGCCAGGCAGGCGTTTATACTGCTGAGCTGTATCCCCGGGCCAGTTCAGGGTGGTCTTGAGTTTACTTTGTAGCCCAGGTGGTTCTCAAACTCACAACAATCCTCCTACCTCAGCCTCCCGAGTGCTGGGATTATAGGCGTGTTCCACCATGCCCAACTGATGATGACTATTTGAGAAAAGGCCTCAACCCAAGGCCAAACCCAATTTTTATTCATTCATGAAGAAGGGATTGGCTTGAGGATGAGTGACTGTGAGAGTGGCAGGATATAGGTGAGCACCATGAGCTGGGCGAGGTAGGAGGCCTGAAATCACCCCTGCCATAAGCAGAGAGAAAGATATGCAGAAAGAGTAATCTGCATAACACAATTGAGAGAGTATCTAATGTTTTGGGGTCGGTGCTTCAGGTCTGATGAGTAATCTTTGAAGCCCCAGGAAGTCATAGCCTCTGTTCCCGAGGCTCAATCCCAGTGGACAGCATGGAGCATGGGCTCACAAATCCTGCCTCATCCTGGCTCACTCAAGGGAGCAACAGGGGGAAAAGGGGTCTGGGGTAACACGCCTGCCATCTCCAAAGATTGCCATCAGCACCTCAACTAGACGGATATGCATTGCTTAAAGCCAACTGAAGGGATAAGGAAAAGTCCCAGCCAGCTCCATACACACCAATACATGGAAACGGGCAGGCTCAGCCCAAACGGAGGCCGTTGCTTCTCTTCCAAGGAGAGTTGCCCAGGTGTCCTCCACCTGCTGTTTATTTGTTTCAGCGATGATACAGCAAACTCCGGTGAATGTTACCAGTGATTCTGGTTATGCAGTGTTTTTCACCCACAGGCTCAAAAGTGCTACCTTGTAGGCCACTTCAGACCCGCCTTTGTTGAACCTGTTTTTAAGATTACAGTGTATCATTCACAGCTATACGGCCCCCTTCTTCACTGGACATGTCAGGTCTCACTCGACACCATACCTGGACCTCCATCCAGTTCATGGCAGTCAACAGGGTGATCTATTAATTGCTTTTGTTTCCTTTTTTGATCAGGCTGGACAATCGCATGGGTATCACCACCAAGACAGTGAAGCTTTAACAAAAGAATTTCAATTGTCACATTCACAGGCTAGAAATATCATGCTTCCTTGTGCTGCCTGTCAAAAAGTCCCTCCCTCAGTACCCCACAAAGGTAGCAATCCTAGGAAGCTCAAACGAAATGAAATTTGGCAAATGGATGGTACTCATATCCCCTTTTTTGGGTGCTTGCAAGATGTTCTCGTTTCTGTTGATACCTATTCCCATGTAAAGCATGCTGCTTGTCATTCTGGAGAAAAAGTAGGACATGTTCAACAACATTGTTTGCTTTTGGTGATATGGGAGTGTCAGAAACTATAAAAACAGATAACAGTCCTTCCACTGGCAAAGCATTATCTTCTCTTTTTGAGCTCTGGCATATTAAGCATCTTACCAGCATTCCATATAATCTACAAGGTCAAGCTGTGGGGCCCATTGAACACTCAGAAATCACTTAAGTGAACGGAAAGAGGGAATGCAGCTTCCTCCACAGGCTCAGCTGGACCATGCGATCCTCTCCCACCCTCTCAGACTGAACTAAGACCACTAAGATTAAAAAACACTCCGGGGCTAGATCCTCCTTAACATGAGATCATCTCTGCCCTGGGAATCATCCAAGATTATCCCTTGAGTCATCACCTGAGTCTTCTGCCCCCTTGAATTTTCCACCTGCCCCTCCTGTCGCTGTACACGCCCAGTAACAGTGGTTGGGACTCTTGGCCAAGTCCCCAGTAAAGATCATGTCTCAGTCTCACAGAGTGCTGGGATTACAGGCATGTGCTGCCACACCCGGCTGTTTTTGTTTTTGTAGTACTGGGGCTGGAGCCCAGGGCTTCGTGTGTGCAAGGCACGTGTGGTATACTGGGCTGCACCCCAAGCCCTCTCCTCTTTTCTGTTGTTTTTTTTTTGTCCTGGGAATCAAACTCACAACCTCAGGCTTGCCAGGCAAGCAGTTATGCCGCTGAGCTATACCCCTGGCCTTCTCCTCAATCCTACAGTTTACCATTAACACCCCCAGGTAGTACCCTGCACAGCGTCCATGCTGTGTAGTCACGGAGCCCATGGTTCAGGAGCAAAGCCAAGCTGACCTGCTGTTGCCAGAGGGTGGGAAAGGAACCAAGCAGGGGCCTGAGTCCATCCCTGTCCCACCCCAGGCCTAGCTTCCCCATCTGTACCTGGTGGTTTCATAGTAACTCTGCCTTCTCTCTGCCATCAGATCCGGGATGCGATAAGACCCGGTCACGTGTGACCCTGCAGGAATGGAATGACCCTCTTGACCATGACCTGGAGGCCCAGCTCATTTACCGGCATCTGCTGAGCGTGGAGGCTATGCTGCGGTGAGGAGGCCACACCAGGTCCCACCCCGGACAGCCAGGCGCCAGGCTGTGATTCAAGCTGGGACTGCTGAGTGATGGCTGTCACTTCCCTTCAGTGGCGCCCAGCACCTCACCACCTTCATCTAGGGAGGGTTTCTCTGCAATGTGGGTCCCAAAGGCCAGGCTGGCTGTTTCCTGTCTGCCCTTGGGGTGGGCCCCGCCCCCAAGGTGGTCTCAGAAGGGGCTGCAGGGGAACTCCTTTCTCCCGCTTTTCGCCTTGGGTAGAGGCAGCTGGGTCCTCCTTGCTCCTCACGGATTCTCCTGGGCCTCTCTTTTCTCTCAAAGCCCTGCGAAGCTCATGTGGTTCAAGTAGAGGCACCTGCTGCCCTGTGGGCTGCACTTGCCAGCCGCCTCCTGACAGTGGGGTCCTGGCCCACTGCCCACCCTGCACTCCTGCCCCCAGTCAAAGCTGACACACTCGCTCTGGCCCAACCCCGGATTGGTGGCTGAGTGCTGGGTGAGGAGGGGTGGCTCTTTACTAGAGAATTGCTGGCTGATCCAACCTGCAGCCTCTGACTGTGACCATAGCATCGGTGCCCTCATTTAGGGTCTGGAGGCTGCTGGGGGTTACCCCAGGGTCTTTTTACTGAGCTGCACCCTCAGTTGCTTTTTTTTTTTTTTGGTACCAGAAATCGAACTCATGACCTTGTGCTTGCCAGGCAGGTGCTGTGCTTCTGAGCTACATCCCCGGCCTTCAGTTGCTTGTCTTATTTATTTTAAGACAGGGTCTTGCTAAGTCTCTAATGTGTCCAGGCTGGACCCAAGCTTTCTTCTCAACCTCCCAGAGTGCTAGGGATGACATGTGTCACTACCACACCCCCCGTTACTCTTCAAGCTCATGGGACTTGTCACCCTCTGGAGGAGTGACACATGCTCTCAGTGCACATTGTCCCCTGTTCCTGGGCTGTCCCACTCACTGTGACTCGAGGGCAGGACCTTGGTGAGCACTGAGTGAGTCCATGTCCAGCACATTCCAGGCCTTCGGAAAGCAGAGGAGGTGGCATTAGAGCTGGGCTGTGAGATCTGATAGGGTCTCACAGAGGAAGCAGAGAAGGGGGTACCAGGCAAGGGGCACCTGGCGAAAATATGAAGATTCTGTCCCTGCAAAGCAGGAAAGTGTGCTGGGCCGACCCTGCAGGGCCTGGAAGAGGAGTCTGTGAGGCCATATCAGCGGGACACATTTGTCCCCAAACAGCAGGATATGGTAAGAGGGTGGAGGCCCCAGAATGCTGGAATAACGATTGTGCAGGCTGAGACCCACACCCTGCCCACCCTCCTTGAAACACACAGCAAAACCAGGCAGGGTCCAGGATCTTTGCATACTGGTAGAAACTGCTTAAATTGGGTGTGGTGGTGTGTCCCTGTAATCCTATCACTCTGGGAGGCTGAGGCAAGGAATTTCAAGTTTGACCCCAGCCTGGGAAATTTAGCAACTTACCAAGACTCTATCTCAAAATAAAATGAGCTGGGCATGTAGCTGAGTGCAAAGGCCCTGGGTTTAATCCCCAGTACCGAAACCAAAACTAAACCAAAACAAAACCTGTATTCTACCCCATTAGAAGGAAATTTAGGCTAGAAGACACGGTAGGGCTTGCTTGTATCACAGCACTCTGGAGGCTGAGGCAGGAGAAAGGATCACTGTGAGTTAGAGTTTGAGGCCAGCCTGGGCTACATAGCAAGATGCTGTCTCAAAAACAAAAAAACAGAAGAAGGAACTTCAGGCCTGGAGGGAGTGGCTCTGTGTTAGGTGACATTCTTAGCATGTGTGAGGCTCTGGGGTCTATCTCTAGCATCCCCCCAAAATCAATAGACAATTCATTCCATAGTGAGTTGAGAGTTGGGATTTTGAGCCCCCTGCTGGCTCTGCAGAATCCCAGTGACATGGTTTGAGCTTGGGCTGCAGAGCTGATGCTGACTGACCCTCACTTACAGGGTTTGGGTTGAGGGCTGGAAGAGAGGAAGTGGGAGGTGACTCAGCTGACCCTTGGGTATCAGGTTTCTTCTGTAATAGACTGCAAGAATTGGCGCTGGCCTTTAGAGCCACGTGGGCTCAGGAGGCCTACACAGGGTTATGCCCCTCAGCAGATCTGGCTGTGGCCATGGCCATCACCCTGTCCTCCCCACAGGGAGAAGCATCGGGAGCTGAGCAGGGGCACAGAGGTAGGCACGGTGCCCGCAGGCCCTGGTGAAGGTAGGTCCCTCCCAGCTAGGACTCCCTTTGGGGGTGGCACGGGTGGGACCTGTGGGAGCCTTGCCAACTGCCTTCCTGACCCCTCTGCCTCCAGCCCCTGAGGAACCCCTGGCGGCACTGCTTGGGGTGCTGCAGGACCTCCAGGTGTTGCACAGATTAAGCCTACCCAGCCCACCCTCCTCAGAGCCCCGTTGCACCCTGGAGCTGCAGACATGAGCAGACACCGAGCTTGACCCTGCCAGTCGCCTGAGCTGCAGGGTGGGCCTGGGTGTCTCCTGGGTAGGGCAGTCATGGCCACCTGAAGTCTGGGGATATGGGGGGCACTTGCTCTTCTGGGCCCCTATGCTGGGCTGTTCTCTGGGCCTGTCTCCAGGAAACGTGCCCTCCTGCCTAGACAGACCCAGCCCACAGCCACCCAGGACAGTCCGACCCAGGAGACTGGGCTTGCCCCCCACTGTCCTCTTCTCCTCCCTGCCCTGCCTGGTCCCCAGGGCGCAGGGTCACGGTGCTCCATTACCCACAATAAACGTGCTAGACTGCCCAGGCTCTGAGCTGGTTTCTGTTTTTATTTTTTATTTTTGGTCTATTTGAGACAAGGTCTCACTGTGCAGGTCAGGGTGGCCTTGAGCTCACTTTGTAGCCCAGGCTGGTCTCGAACTCATAGCGATCCTCCTGCCTCAGGCTCCCTGTAATCCTGCTCGGATTACAGGCGTGGGCCACCATGCCCAGCTGCTCTGAGGTCTTGAATGTGAGTCCGGTGGGATCTGGAGGCTGCTGGGGCTACAGCCAAGGACTGGGGCCACCAGTCCTCTGCACCCTTGTGCCCCACTTGTGTGTCCCCTTCCTGGAGCAGGGCCCCTTTCTCCTCCAGGCTGCTGTCACTACTTCGACCTCCATCTGCACAGGCTGTGGGGTCCCACCAGTCTTGCTAGCGCCACCTCTCCTCAGAGCAGCTGACACACAAGGCCCCAGGGCACAGCAGGGCTGGGGTAGAACATCCCCTTCCTCAAGCCTGCTGAGGCAGTGGGCCCAGCAGATTGGCAGTGCTGAGCTCCCAGCTGTGTCCCCGGTGACTAGGCTCAAGGTGCCTGCATGGGGCCATTCCCTCTGTGACTCTTGGACTCTAGATTCCACAGCCCACCCTAGCCTACGGGATGTGTCTGATGCCTTCCTCTCTAGAAGCCCCAGGCTGGTCCTGCTGTCAGCCCACAAAGCTTGCACTGGGTCCAGTCCTCTCACCTGCAGGCCGGGACCCTCAGGGCTGTGTCCTGGGTGCCCTGGGAGCTGGTTTGCTTTCCTTGGTCTGCCCTTCTGAGCCCCTGCAGGCTCCCATCTGGGGCTGCCCACCAGGCCCAGTCGGAACTTACAGCCTCTGCCTAGCAATGAAAACCAGTCCCCAGGGGCACAGGTGAGGTGGGCTGGGTGGCTAAGCAGCAAGTGATGGGGGCGGGGCTCCTGTCACCTCTGTACCCTGCCCCTTGTGGCCAGCTGGCTGCAGGGCCACAGGATGCTGGCGCTGGGGACAGCCCGGGGCCAGGATGGATGGGGCCTTGCGCCTCTGGGGAAGGCCTCCAGATTACTCCAGGTTACTAGCTGAAGCCTGGCTCCTAACAGCAGCCACCGACCGACGAGCACCTGCACGTGGGCACTGTTCTAATCCGTTCATTGCTTTCTCATCTGTCAGCCTATTAACAGCATTTAAAAAAAAAAGCTACTGGGCAAGAGCAGTAATTTGCCCAAGGTCAGGAAAGTAAGGCACAGGGAGAGGTGGCCCACCAGCTCAGTTTGAGGATGTTTGACACAATATTCAAGCCAGGCATTATGCCTGTTATCCTGGCTCTAAGGGAGGCTGAGGCAGAACACTCGGAAACGCAAGTCCTGAACAGCTTAGCGAGACCCTGTGTCAATAAAAGAAGAACTGAGCCCTAGGTTCAATCCCTAGTACTGAAAAAAAATGTGATTCATAGAGCACTTACGAGTCAGGGCATTTGTAAGCATTTTGAGAGACAAATGCTAAGGCAAGGCTGTGCCATTTGACACAAAACTGGTTGATAGAGTTCTATTTAACGTCAGTATCTGGGCTTCACTGAATAAAGAGCAAAGCCAAACACAGGCACAGTTCCTAAAATGAGGGTCAGGAAACTAATGGGCCAGGCAGGCAGGTCTCCGTCACACAGCACAAAAGCGGCTGCAGACAGTGCGGAAAGGGATGCAGGTGAACTCTATTTACAAAACTGCTTGCAAGGCCGGATCTGGTCCTGTGCAGGCCCTGACATGTGTCCAACCCTGCCCTGAGCAAGCGCTTCCAACAGTGTCTTGGTGTAGCATTGACAGCATACGCCGCACACACACCCTTTAGCTTATTTCCAAGGTGACACAGTTTTTCTAAATGCTCTGAGGCTTCTGTGAGAAGCCTCTTCTGTAGTTGTGCCCGTCTCCCCGAGCCTAAGAGAAAATGGAAATGCCCACTTGGCCTCCTCCTGGGGTACCCCAACATGGAACCACTGGAAATCCGTGATGTCTTCTGGAAACCAGATCTCATTGATCTGGGAACTAAAAGACAGGTGTCATCAGAACTCTCCACGAGAGCTCAAACTTCCACAGTGCCAGGGATGGAGAGGTCCCGGGTGAATAAAATCCTATTCCTACCCCTTGGAGGGTGGTCAGCGTCATCATCTCCAGGCCCCTGCCGCACCCTCGACTCAAACTAAACTCTTGCAAGATGACCCACAAGGGTGGGGGTTACATTGGGGTGTCCTCACCTTCATTCTGTTTTCCACCTTGCACAGAGCCTCTCGACCACTTGACCTGGAGGGTCAAGGTCCTGAAGACTTAAGGCTTTAAGAGAGAAATGGAATTAGTGGCCTAAGCTCCAGATTCCCTGGGGGCCACCCAGTCGGAAAAACGTCTCCAAGGTCTTAGGGCTCTGTAGTGCATCTGAGTGCCCGGCTCCTGTTGCTTCAGGCAGCTCAGTTAGAGCCTTTATACTAAACCAGAGTCTGCAAAATGTCAACCATTCGGCCCAGGGGATAGCACACTTAAGGCTTCAAGCACCTCTCACATCTGTATACACTCGCCTTCCCCAGTCTTCACCCAGTTTTCCAGCTGGCACGAAGTCGGTGACAGGGGTAGTGAAGCAGATGGCGCGGGTACCCATACCCCTGCTCCCGGCCAGGAGACTTCTTCAACCCTCTGGATCTCCTGCTGTCAGCCATAAAAGCCCACTATCCCGTGGCTTCGTTTTCTACTCAGTTACCACTCCAAGGCACATTTTGAAAGAGAGAGTATGGGAAGCCGAGAGGTGCACAGCTCTAAGTCCTGCTTAGCTTGAAACGCCGCCTCGTTAGAAGCAGCGCAGACCTGCGCTCAGAGAGGGCACCAAAGGCACCACCCACTGGGGAGGCCCCTTCTGGGATGACGTATGCGCAGAGCCCGCGCACCCGCTCCTGCGCCTGCGTTAAGTCCTCCAGTCCGGCAGGAGGCGATGAGGCGCAGCATAAACTGGCGGTGCTGGTTTAAACCGGAGGAAGTCGCGTTGTAGGGCTGTGACGTCTGACGCCACTTCGAGTCTGGACGGGGTCGTAGCGCCAGGATGAACGCTCCTCCAGCCTTCGAGTCGTTCTTGCTATTCGAGGGCGAGAAGAAGTAAGTGGAACCGACCGTTGGGTGTAGAGGCGGACTGAGGCTCTCGGGCCTTGTCGGTCGGCTTCTGCGGCTTCTGGGGTTTCTCCTGCCTGGGGGACGGAGCAGTCTTGTTTTAGGTACTGGGGATTGAACCCAGCACTTTCACTACGTTCCCAGCCCTTTCTTTTTCTTTCTTTTTTTTGTCTTCTTTCATTTTGCGACAGGGTGTCATTAAATAAGTTGCCCAGGTACAGTCCTCCCTCTGTGCTGGGATTATAGGCGTGCACTACTATGCCCAGCTTTGGGGCCGATTTTACTGGGTATGTCTGCCAAATTTCAGGCAGCCTAGGAAGGCAGTGGCGACTGCACCTATTTTGCAGATGAGGAAACTGAGGCCCAGGGAGGTTGAGTAACTTTCTGCGAGCTCCCAGGAAGTGGCGGGGCCTGTTTTGGAACCCAGAGTCTGGGTCCGAAGTTCTTTTCCTCAGGGACCTGGCCGCCCCCTCACTTGTCTCCCACCTACTGCCTCCATCCACAGGGCAGCAGCCACTTACGGCTCTGGAGCTGATCCCATGTCACTGCCGGTGTAGACCCTGTTGCCCGCAGGTCGAATCCCTGTGGTCAGGCAGCTTGGGCTTGGCCCTTGGCCGTTTATGGACGGTTTCTTGTTTTGGCTGAGATTTCGTTTCCTTATGTGGAAAATAGTTTTTATTAGTGGTTTTATTAGTGGGGTTTTTTCTGTTTGTTTGTTTGAGACGAGGTGTCACTCTGTAGCCCAGGCTGGCTTGGAACTCAGTGATCCTCCTGTCTCAGTCTCTGGAGGGTTGAGATTACAGGGATGTGCCAGCACGGTCGACTCTATTTCCTGTATTTACTCATAGCATTTTCTCCTAGAGAAGGTAGTTTGAGTCTAGGACCGAACACATTGGAAACCTCTGAGATACTGGCCTTCTCAGCCTTAAGACATTCTGACCCTTGCCGGGGCTTCACCTTAGGCAAGAGACTCCCAAAAAGGGAGCATTTTGTCCCTGGGGGTTGTTCGGCAATGTCTGGAAACATCTGTGGTTGTCACATGTGGCAGCCTTGTTACTGGGGTAGGGACCAGAGATGCTGTTAATGTCCTACAGTGAACTGGGCATGGCCCAAATGGGAGGTTTAAAGCCACATTTGAGCAGTGGGGGCCTGGCAGCTCAAGCCTGCAGCTCCAGGACTCTCAGAGACTGAGGCAGGAAGATTGAAGTTCAGGTCCAGTCTGGGCAAGTTAGTGACTTCACAGCACTGTCTAATAATTAAAAAGGGCTGGGACAGTAGCTCAGTTGTTTGTGTGTGGGGCTCCTATGTTGTACAAGCAAGCCCCCTAGGGGAAAGAAACATCTGGCTAAATGACCATGCTGTGGAAGTTGAGAAGCCCTGCTTTAGGAAAAGCAGCAGAGTAGGTGAGGGTTCCACCAGGTCGGCAGGGGCCCGGCGTACTGACGCTGTGCTGTCGCGGGTTGGTTGGTTTGTGGTGCTCCGGATGGAATCAGGCTTTGTTCAGCTCTTCTGCTGAGCCACAGCCAGCACTCAGGAGATGGTCAGTTGGAGCACGGCTTCTGGGAGGATCTGGGGGAACAGGGGAGCTCTGTCCTCAGCTGTTGCCTCTGCTGCTTCCTAGGATCACCATTAACAAGGACACCAAGGTGCCCAATGCCTGTTTGTTCACCATCAATAAGGAAGATCACACCCTAGGGAACATCATTAAATCGTAAGTTCCAGGTCAGAGGCCCTCGGTGGGTGTTTGAGGGGTCGGGCACAAGTCCCGTGAGGTTCTCTTCTCTGTGAGCGAGGAAGTGCTTCTTAGTGCTTGCTCCAGTGTTCCAGTTTCAGACCTTTTTTTCCCCAAAATGCTGGTAACCCGTATCTCCTTACTTAGGGCCCAGCGCTCATCTGTGTGACTACAGCAAGCAGATGTGCAGCAGGTCATAGGAAAACAGGCCTGCCCGATTGCCGATACTAGTGGGCGTCACGAGGTAGTCAAAATTAGCTCCTCCCCGCTCCTTGTGACCGTGCTGTCAGTGACGGGCACTCTGTGGCAGTGACTGTGACTTGTGTAGAACAAGGGCAGGAAGTTGAAGGCCATCCTGAGGTTATCCAGTGCCCCCCATGGTACTCGACGCAGGCTATTGGGTGTTCCTTTATACCAGTGGATGCCCAGTGACGTAAGTGGTCAGGGACACGAGTGTCCTGCTGGGACTTGTCATTTCCTTATGAAGACTGAACTCTTTCCTCCAGTGCAGAAGCCTCTGGCAAGAGAAGAGGCAGATGGGCCTTTCCCAGGCTGCTGTGCTAGAGGCCAGGGGCAGAGTGTCCAGGCACGGGGATGCCTATCTTCTAGATGCCTCCTGCCGTAGGCCAAGCCAGTGGGATGCCCAGCTCTCCTAGGGCCTGCTGTGAGCCCAGTGTTCCTTTCTATGCAGACACACACACTTTTTTTGGGGGGACTGGAATGAATGCAGGGCCTTCACACTGCGATGCATCTCCAGCCAACTCTTTACTTGGAGACAAGGTTTCACTGTTTCCCAGGCTGGGCTAAAGTGTGATCTTTCTACATCAGCCTCCCAGAGTACTGGGGTTACAGGCCTGTGTCACTAACTGGCCAGAGGTCCCCTTTGTGTATTCCCACTTGCCCTTGAGCTGCCCTGGGCTCCCCACCACTGCCAGGGCACAGAATGTGGGACAGGCTTCAATTCCCGTACCTCCGTGCTGCTTCATGGAGCAGGACCTGCCCAGGGTACAGATGGCACTGCCAGTGTGAGGCCCAGGGACCCCATTTCCACCTCAGCGGCTGCTTGGTGCTGCCGCCCCCCCCCCCCCCCCCCCCGGCTAGCTGCGCTGATGCCGTATGGACTGGGAGTGGGGCTGTGCTAACTCCCACTGGACCCTGCTGGGTGGGTATGGGCATCAAGGCAGACCGTGGTTGCCTCAGAGAACGTCACCACAAGCCATTTCGTAGCCACAGTCCTTGTGCCTCATAGATGCAGGGTGAGTGCTGGGGAGGGACCCTCCAATGTCATGAGTTGGTGTCTGATACCTGGGCCCTCCCAGGAAAGTCCTGGTGAAAAACTCAAGCGCTGGGGCCAGAGCCCAAGGCTCCCTTCACACCACCTGCCCCTGGCTTGCAGGCAGCTGCTGAAAGACCCACAGGTGCTCTTTGCTGGCTACAAAGTCCCCCACCCCTTGGAGCACAAGATTATCATCCGTGTGCAGACCACCCCGGACTACAGCCCCCAGGAGGCCTTCACCAACGCCATCACCGACCTCATTAGCGAGCTCTCCTTGCTGGAGGAGCGGTTCCGGGTGAGGTGTAGTGCCCTGCGTGGGCCTGGTGGGCGGGATGCTAGCCTGCTCACCCAAGCTGTGATATTCACAGGCCTCCTGAAAAATGGCCCCTGGGTGGCTCGCTTGTGGGACCCTGGGAGGGGCGGGGACGGGCAGTGATGCCACAGTGGGGACCATCTCTCCCCATAGTGTGACCAGGAGCCACGGAACCGAGGCCTGCCGTCTCCCACACAGGCCAGTACCTTGCCCAGTGGCCAGGGTCTCCTTGTGCTCCCTATGGGCTGAGGCACTTCCTGCTCTTTTTGGCTGCTCTGGTTTGCAAGGTCTGTCTGCTTCCAGGTGTTGGTCTAGGGGCCAGCTCCTCCAAGCATGGGAGCCAGAGTGTAAAGCTGTTTAGAGTGTAAAAGAGCCACAGCTCGGAGACCTCCACGTGCTGTCTGTGCAGTGTGCCCCCAGGCAGGCCCCCTTCCCCGCCTGACTCGGGCAGCAGCAGCAGGCCCTGGAGAACAGGGGCAGTCAGGGGCAGCTGAGGGTTCCCCCTGCTGCTGGCTCTGCTCAGGTCTCTCTTGGGGGCACTGTGGTTATGGCACCTATTTCCTGATGGACCCTGGAACTGTTCGCAGCACCCTTGTCCTGGCCATTCCAGCTAACTCATGCCTTTCTTCCTGTCCCCTAGGTGGCCATCAAAGACAAACAAGAAGGGATTGAGTAGGCAGTTGGAAGTTTTGTGTGGCCTGCGAGCCCAGTCCCTGCCCTGACCGGAACCTTGCACAGTGCTGAGGACAGCAGCCAGGCCTCGGTACAACCCCCGGGCCTCCTCTGGTGATCCCCGCTCTGACACTGATGTGTCCTGTACACAGCTTCATCCTTCTGATCAGGTGTGGCAGGAAGTGGAGGTGGCTTCACAGCAAGTGGACTGTGTGGTTCCAGGAAGGCAGATAGCCTGTCAGACACCCTGATTGTGGAACCTGGGGGCTGCCAGTGAGGCAGTGTGAAGGAGAAGGGACCTAAAAGCCTGTCTGCTCTGTTCTGGAAGTTTAGCCAGGCCCACTGGCTTACAGGAGTTGCTGGATGGGCCCACAGCACTGCACACAGTTCTCCATGGGCTGCTCAGCCGTAGCAGAAAATTTAATAAAAATACTCGCTGATAGAAACCCTCCATCGTTAGCCACACACTAAAGAAGTTAATGTGTCTCTGGTACTGTGCCACAGAAGCAGTGTCCTGCCCTGCTAACATCTCCTCCAGATGGCTACAATGTTGGAGTCCGTCAGAGCTGTGAGGTAGGTGAAGGCAGCGTTGGCCACCACCATGTTCACCATGGTCTTGGTCACCGGCTGTCCGCTGGCCTTTGGCTGGGGCCATTTAAGGATCTGGTGGGGAAGAGAAGGGGCTGGGCTCCTGTTTCTCAGACACAAGCCCCAGCCTGGGGAAGGCGCCTGTGGGGACACTACCTGTGTGGGGGCCTGTGGGGCTACTGCTGCTGCTGCTGGAGGCGGCTGCTGCAGGAGGTGCCTCACATCATAGATCCACACACTGCCCTCCTCGTCCCCGCACAGCACAATCCCTTGGTCTGCAGGACAGAAGGGGGCTTAGGGTGGGACAGCCGCAGAGCCTCGAGAGGTAGGAACCGGAAGGGCAGGCTCACCAGGGCAGGCACTGAGCGAGAAGTAGGCCAGCTCTGTGGGTGACCACTGCAGCCGAGCCAGGACAACCACAGCCACTGAAGACCTGCTGCCCCGGTGCAGCCATGTCTGGCTCCAGCTCCACAGGCAGATGGTGCCCCGGCCGCTCCCCTTGGAGGCTGTGGAGAGAAGAGATTCGTGCCTGAGCTGGGCCCTCACCACTCTTTTCTGTGGTGACCCTTGTGGGTCTGAAGCCAGGCTGTCCCAGGCTGGGCACACTCACCCACGATGTCGTCATTCACAAATGCCAGCCCGTCCACTCTCTTTATCGATGCCTCGGAGCCCTCAGAGAAGATGAACTCCACCTCGCATCCCCTGCAGGTGGCAGAAGGTGAGGCTGGCTGCTCTGTGCCCACACAGGGAGCTGCTTGGCCACCTCCAGGTCTGCCAGGCACCTGCTCTGGGCCCTGCCCTGGTGACAGGTGGAAGATGTCACCAAAAGCTGCATTTCTGGAGAAGTTCAGCCTCATCCTGAAAGGGAACCAGTACCTGGCCACACTAGGACAGGCAGAGTGGATGGCTATTGTGTGTGTGGTCACACCTGGACTTGCCCAGGGCCCGGTGCTGGAAAGGCAGTGTAGCACCAGGTGGGTCTGAATTGAGCACCAGAGGGGATGAGGAGATACATCTGAGGCAAAGGAAGAGATGCCATGGGGACAGGCAGACATGGCATGGAGGAGGCAGGCCCAGGTGTGGCAGGGACAGCCGGTTGGGAGCAGTGAAGCCCACAGCCACCACCAGCACCCAGCTGCTACTTGTGCTTAGGAGAACATGCAGAATCAAATGTTGGCCAGTGTGCCCTAGCCCAGGCAACCACGCCCTCGCTGTGGCCACACCTCCTGGCCCTGGGCACTTGCTGCTCCCACTGGGCAAGCAGCCCCCTCCTTGGCTTGGATGACTGGCTCACAGGTGCCCTGGGAGCAGCCCGAGAATCCATGTCCACTTTATTTTTTTGTCTTTTTGAGACAGGGTCTTGCTATGCAGGTCAGGCTGGCCTTGAGCTCACTTTGTATCCCAGGCTGGTCTTGAACTCAAAATGATCCTCTTGTCTCAGCCTCCCGAGTGCTGGGATTACAGGCGTGTGCCACCATACGTGGCTGACCTGCCACTTTAAAGGGGACCTCCTCGTTACTTTTCCCTTTGTTGCTGACAGCACCCTCTGTGGGATTTTAGTTGTCCCTGTTTGATGGCTGATCTCCCCCACTATCCTGTACTCCATGAGGACAGGGACAGAGGGCTGCACGCTAGCCTGGGGGGCTTTCCGGAGGTACAGAGGAGACACAGCCTCTGTGGGGCATTTCTACAGCCCCTCCCTGCTTAGATACCGTCTCCTGGCCCTCCACTAATCCTGGGATGCAAGGCATCGCCCTTCTTCACAGGTGAAGGAGGACATTAGGCTAGGACAGAGGAACATCCCATGCTGACTGGCAGGAGTAGCCCTCAGCCTAACTGGTCACAGCACAGTGTTTGGGAAGCCCCACGTTCAAGGTGAGGAGAGGCCCAAACAGCCTTAGGCTGCCAGGAGCCCAAGAGGGTGACTGCCCAGCTGCAGGCCCTGGCCCCCCCAACCAGCCTCACCTCCTCTTCTGGGGCTGATCCAGCCGCACGTCCCAGCAGCAGCAGCCACCCTCACAGCCAGCCAACAGGTGGGCATCGGGGCAGGAAGCAACAGGGCAGAGGCGCAGGGGGATGGAGGTGGAATCCAGTGCGAGGAGCTGACTGCCAGGAGGTGAGGGGCCAGCCTAAGTCCTGGACCCCAGGCAACTTCCTGCCCAGCACCTGGGACCGCCCTGGGCCTGCCACAGCCTCACCTAGCATGGAGCTCGTAGTTCTGGTTGGGCACACCGATGTCCCAGAGGATGATCCGCTTGTCATAGGAGGCCGCTGTGGGGAGAAGCTGCCCTGAAGAGGTCCTGCTTCCTCCCGCAGGCTGTATCCCAGGTATAGACTTGGGTCTCAGGCCGAGAGGGTGAGGCTAGAAGATGGGATGACTCGGGCTTACAGCCCCCACTGTTCTTCTTGAGCTAATGTGCCCAGCGCTACAACTGCCTTCTGCAGCCTGTTTAGTACCCTTGTTGGCTTCACCATAGTGGGAGGGGCCAGGGAGTCTCCTGCTGGTTGCTAACAGGAACAGAGTGGTCCTGATTGCCAGGAAATTTCAAGGCCACAGAGTGGGCTAGGGATAAAGCTGGGATCCAAAGCCCAGTCAGTCAACCATAAAGCCATATCATGTCCCACCAAAGCCAGAGCTGAGTGCAGCAGCCCCAAGCTCCCTGCTGTCCCAGGGAAGGAACACTGAGCCCCATCAGGCAGCAGGCCTGGGGTGTTGGGGAAGGCCCATGGTGGGGAAATGTCTTACTGAAGAGGTGGGTCTCATGGGTGGGGCTGAAGCAGAGGGTGGCGATGGCCTTCTTGTGGGCCCGGATGACTCCACAGCAGACACCGGCGCGTACATGTAGCAGGCGGACCTGGCCTCGAAGGCCTGCTGCTGCCAACACATTCCAGCGCTTCTTGTGGCCAGCCTGTGTGACCACTGTCAGGGCTGTCCAGGCCACTGAGAAGAACTCCTAGGGGGCAGTGGGAAGAACGGTCACCAGAGCAGAGCTACAAGTGTGAATGCACCTGTAGGACGAGGCCTTGGGGAGGGAGGGCCCGGCACCAGCAGACAGCCACAAGGGCTGGGGTGTGGCTCAGCAGTAGACACTGGCCTGTAGGTGTGAGGCCAGGCTTGCAATTCTCAGCATGACAAAAATCATGATGAAAAGGTGGCCAAGCCCAGACCTTCAACCCTGGGGCCTGGCACTCACCTCCCCAGATGCCTTGTACTTGTGGAGGACGATACCCGTCTGGCAGTCGATCACACACACAGCCTCTCCTCCACAGGTGGCCACTGTCTGGGATGCGGACTCTGAATGCCCTGTTTGGAGCGGTCAGCAAGGGTCTGACCACTTGAAAATCTTTTCCACGAACATCCCCCTATAGCTCCCTCCTCCTGGTCTCGCAGATACTTTTGTGGTGTTGAGCACTGAGCCCAGCATCTTCACACTGACCTGTATCTTCAGCCCCTTTTATTTATATTTAAGCCAGGGTCTCAGCTGCTCAGGCAGACTCAAACTTGGGATCCTCCTGCCTTAGTCTCTCAGAGTGCTGGGGTTACAGGCATTTGCTATAATCATTCCTGGTTCTCTACAACACTTTTTAGGCTGTCTCTCTTTGAAGGACTTAAAAAGTTGAGTTTCTCCAAATCCCCCCTCCCTACAGCTGTTGTGTTTTGTTCTAATACAATAAAACAGTAACTTCTGTTCCTGTAAGTGAAGTTTTATAACCTCCTGTTCCTACAACATCCTGTTCTATCTGAGCAAAGCCACCAAGATATGTTAAGTTGCAAAACTCACAGCATAACAAACTGCCTTTGCTCTACTTCTGTAAACCTGCCCATCCACAAGTTACGAGCTGTTAGAGCAACCAACCCCTTCAGTAGCATATATAAAACAGGAGCCCTTCCTTTGTTTAGGGCTTAGCCCTTTGGACACAAGTTCACTGAGTTGGTGTATACCTAAAATAAAATCCTCCTGTTTCATTGTTTCTCTGGTCTTTTAGCAATGTCCTGATTCCCTTTCCATCCAAGATGGTATCCCCATGGCCCTGCTGAGAACATTTGTGTGGTTTCCCAGGTTTTCACCCTCCCACTGCCCACCTGGCCCAGAGCGCACCTTCCTCCCAGGCTGGCTCAAAGGCACAGGCCCACAGCTGGGTCCTTAGGTCCTGAGGGCTGTTGTTTCTGCTGTGGCACTGCAGAAAGTGCAGGGGCTCCATCTGCAGGCCAGGCTGTGGGTACAGGAGCGGGTGGGGCGGGGTGTCAAGGCTGTCCTAGCCCCTGGCCTGGGATCCATTCCCTGCCGCCTTACCAGCTTACCTGGCTGTCCTCCACCTGGGCTGGCAGGGAGGCACACATCCGCTTGACGGGAGAGAGGTTGAGGGGTGAACCGTCCAGTCGCTTCATGGCTGCCAGCCTGGCCTGTGGAGGGGGCCTCATGACCATGGGGCCCCTGCCTGGGGCTTCCTTCGTCCTAAGTGCAGGCTGCACTGTGCCCTCCCGGGGGCAGACCGCAAGGGCTGGTTCAGGGTTGGGGAGGGAGTCTGCTCAGTGTTGAGGCTTGGATCTTTAATGTCTCCCAAAGGCCTGTATGCTAAAGCCGTGGCTGCCGGCCTGTGGCACTAATGGGGCCACTAGTGGAAGAAGTTAGGTCACTGGGATGTGCCCTTGAAAAGATCCCCATTTGGGGACTGGCCCCTGTCCCTTTATCTCCCTTTTTTTCCCTCTCTCACTCCTGGCTACTTCTACCACATACACCTGTTGGGACATATTGTGCCACCAAAGGCCTGAGCCGCCACAGATTGAAACTGTGAGCCAAAATAAATCTTTCTTCCTGAAAACCAGGTTACCTAAGGTATACTGTTATATCAACAGAAAGCTGACTAACACCCGTGCAGGGGCAACAAGCTCCTGAGCTCACGCCGAGGACCTTCTGCTTTCCAGCAGCTGCCATGGGCAAGCAGGGCCCAAAGAGAACCCAGTGAGCCACACAGAACCACACTCACCCTGGGCCTGGAGGCAGCTGCCACTCCTGGGGACTTCTTTGGGATGTCAGCATCACTCACCCTTGTCCCACCAGACGCTGCTAGCTCCTCAGAGATCATCTGCACCTGGGGGAGCCAGGCCTTCAGGAAGCTGGGCAGTTCTAGGAGCCGCCCAGCCCCTCCCCACACACCTGGTCACAGGTAGTGTGTGCCTCTCAGGTTAGCAGAGGACCTCTCCAGCCAACAGAGCTACCCCTGACCCACCCTAGTCCCCGCTGCTCCCCCAGGCTCCTGCAGGCAGAGACCTCCAGGGCAGCTCAGAACCACGGAAGCCAGCGAAGAACAGGAAAAGTGGCTCTAGCACAGTGGGGTAAGGACATACCCGCCACTGGGTGAACTCCCTGAGGGACTCGGGTCCATAGTGCACATGCTTAATGGCAGAGCTCACAAAATCCGCCTGCATTTTCTCAGTCTTCTCTTCAGGGCTCAGGGCAGCCGTGAACTTCTCCCAGTGAGCTGTAACCTGGTGTGAGAGGGACCAGACAGATCCTGGCCACCCAACTCTCCTGGCCCACTGGTTCCTCTTTCCATGGCCACAGGTGTCTGAGCTTTACCACCCACTAGAAGCCTTTTGGGAGCACAGCCTCTTTGCTACAGATGGGTAAACTAAAGCACTACACACATCTAAATCATCCTGGTATCAGTGTCCCGGCTGTTCCTGCCATGCCACCGGCACACTTAGAGGGCTGTCAGGGCCAAGAGCCCCCTGCCCTTACCCTGCTGGTCAGCTCCCGGTTCAGCTTCTCCGCCTGGGAGCAAGTTGAGGAGGCATCTTTGCCATTGATCTTCCGCAGACTGGGCAGCAGAAAGGAGACCTTCAGGTTGTCATTGACCTGGGGGATGGAGAAAGAGCGGGGCTTGAGTCCCACGGAGCCTGGCCCCAGGGAATGAGACTGGTGGGGAAGCCTCACTTACCGTCAGAAAGGGGTTGCCTTCCAGGCTCACCTCCTCCAGCTTTGGGAACTGGCACAAAGCGGTGACGTCCTCTAGCTGGTTGTTGGTGCAGCGGAGGATGCGCAGGTGGGACAGGCCCAAGTTGGCTGGCAGCGTCTCCAGTTCGTTGTTGGAGAGGTCAAGCTCCTGCAGCTGAGTAAGGCGACATAGCAGCTTCGGGTCCAGGTCCTGGGAGAGCAGCTCCATTCCTGACAAGCTGGGGTGGGGACAAAGCGGGAGAGCTCAGGGGCAGCCAGGGCTCCTAGGCTGCAGTGACGCGTTTCCACCTGCTACTTCTCCAACTACTTTAGACCCCAGGGCCGTTGGCGCCTTTGGGAAGACTCATGCACTTCCTCTGGGGGGGCCCCTCTGTGCTGCCCAGGACCTCTAACACTTGGATTCCGCCCTGGCCACGGTGGGGCGGCAAAGATCCCGCGCATCTCTTAACGAGATGTATGGCGCCGGGGATTAGAGACTCCCTGGGAGATGAAGGGGATTGACTGGGGCCAGCGGGGGCGCGGGGGCTTCCTTCCCACCCTCCCCGGGGGATCCGGCCTGGGGCGGGAATCTGCAGAGCCCCGCGGCACATCCTCGACCCCCGCAGCCAGACTCTTACTCCAGGCACCGGATCTTCCCCAGCCGGTCGCTCTTGGGTTGCCCGCGCTCCATAAGCAGCCGCGCCGTAAGAGGACCCATGGTGAAGAGGCGCGTCTCGTACTGGCTCGCTGACGTTCTAGTGTCCAGTGGAGCCCGCGCCACCCGCCGTCAGGTACCCGCGCGGGCGGGCGAGGCGCTCAGGGGGCGGCACCGCACAGTCCCGCCGTTGCTGCGACCGGAAGGAAGTGGTGCGGAGACCGCATGACCTACGTGAACTACAACTCCCGGCAGGCCTTACGCAAGCGCATGCGTCCTGGCCTCCCAGACGGTGCGATGACGGCTGAGGCGGCAACAGCAGAGACTTCTGAGGTCTTCCAGGAGTGTGGCTGCAAGGGTATCCGGACCTGTCTGATTTGCGAGAGGCAGCGCCAGGTTGACCTGCCCTGGCAGCTCTCCCCGCAGGTAAGGACTGGGAGAGGGACCGTGACTGCAAACTATTCTTAATGTGGGGAAACTGAGGCCCAGCTTGGCTCTGTACTTGGCCGGGATCAAAGCCCGTCCCGGACCTTGGCGGTGGGCCCGAAGCAGGGTGAGGGCTGTGAGGAGGGATCTCCGGAGTGGAGAAGCAGCTAGGACGTGGGCGGGTCCTACCAAAGGCCACTTTGGGGGGACTTTGGGGGAATCGGTCAGCAAACCTCGGGTCTGACTAAGGGTCTTTACTGGCACGAAGAGCCACTGCACTGAGAGGGCAGAGCGCGCCGAGCACTTAGGTTGCCCGAAGGCCTTTCGTGGAAGTAATCATGAATGAAATGAATGAAAAAGACCTTGGAAGCCGGCAGGATAGCGCACGGCTGTAGATCCCAGCGACTTCGGAGGATCCCTAGTTTGAGCTTAGCCTGGGCATCATAATTGATTTTTTAGGGGAAGGAAAACAATAAAAGAAGAAAAAGAAGATCTTGAGCCATTTCACTGGCTTGACAGTAGAGAAGTTGGTTTTAAGGGCAGTGCAGCCAGGGGAAGCGGGCAGGCCTAGGGTGGAAGCCTGGGGTAGGTGCATTGCTTGGAAGGTGGAAGGATGCTGTAGGTGAGGGAAATGAAACTAGGGTGGCCGAAGGGGCCTGAGCTTGGAGGACCCGAGTGACCACTGAGCAGGCTGCACTTGTCTTGAAGGCCCGGGAGAGCTCCTGAGGCTTTTAAATGCGTTACAAAGTCAAATGTGAGGCCAGGTCTGGTGGTGCACGGCTGTAATCCCAGCAAGCTGAGACAGGAGGATTGTTTCGAGTTTGAGACCCACCGGGGCTACCAAGTGAGCTCAAGGCCAGCCTGAACTGCATAGGGAGACCTGGTCTCCAAAAGACAAGAAGACAAAAACAACCACCCCCCAAAAAAGCACCAAAAAGTCAAATGTGGATTGTAGAAAGGTTCTAGGGACTTGAACGCAGATATGAAAGTGTGGAGGCTGGAAAGCCCATGAGGAAACTCCCTGCCTGTGGTAAAAGTGCCCCAGGTCCTGTGGAAGAGTGTGGCCTGCCTCACAAATTGTTAAACACAAACTGTACATGTGGTCTGGCAATCCCTTTTCTGGTCTGTATCCAAAAGAAATGAAAGGAAGATTTTACGATACTGTTCATGCCTGTAATCCCAGCACTCGGGAGGCTGAGGCAGGAGGATCTCTGTGAGTTCAAGACCAGCATAGACTACAAAGTGAGCTCAAGGCCAGCCTGAACTGCACCCTGTCTCGAAAAAAAAAAGAAAAGATAAAGATATTGTTCATTATTTTCACTAAAAATGGCTTATAGTCGTACAGTGGACTATATTATTCAGCCTTAGAAAATAAAGAAATTCTGATACATGCCAAACATGCATGAACCTTGAGGACCCCAAGTGAAATAAGCCAGTCACAAAAGGACAGATTCCTTTCCTATAAAGGAGTGCACAGTTCCTTTTCTGTAAAGTTCCTAGTGTGGTCAGAATCATACAGACAAAAAGAATGAATGGATACCCGGTGCTAGGGGAGAGGAGAATGCTTAATAGGGACAGGGGGTTTGTTTTGTTGAGATAGTCTTGCCATGTAGCCCAGGCTGGCCCGAGTGCTGGGATTTTATGCTTGAGCCCTATGCTCAGCTGGGGCACAGGGTTGGGGTTTTTTTATTATTATTTATTTATTTACTTATTTAATCTTTTTGAGACAAGGTCTCACTATATAGCTCAGGCTGGCCTTGAACTCCCAGTGATCCTCCTCCCAGGTGCTGGGATTACAAGTGTGCACCACCACGCCCAGCAAGGGGCAGGGTTTTAGCTTTGCAAGATGAAAAGAGTTCTGGAGATGGAGGGTGGTGGTTGTTGCACAATGATGTGAATATACTAAATGCCACTGACCTGGACATTTAAAAATGGGTAATAGAGCCGGGCATGATGGCTAACACCTGTAATTTCAGCACTCAGGAGGCTGAGGCAGGAAGTTTGCTGTCAGTTGGAGGCCAGCCTGAGCTAATAGCAAGATCTTGTCTCCAAAATCTGAATAAAATAAAAGAAAATGGTTAATAGTAAATTTTATATTATGAACGCTTTACAGTTTAAAGTAGAAAGTATGAGCTATGCTAGTAACCACGGGCGTGGACAGACAAAGCCCTGTGAAGGTGGCACTGTCTCAAGTGATAGCTGTGGGACAAGCAGCATGAGACGTCCAGGAGACTCCCCAGTTATCTCGTCCCATGTGGGGGGCCCAGGACGTGGAGGAGAGGCTGGTCCGAAGCTCAGGAGGTGTCTGAGTCAGAGGCTAGAGGGGAGCTTTGGGAGGAGGTGACCCAGCCAGCCACAGAGCCTAGGGATGGCAGTGGAAGAGGAGAGGCCACAGAGGCCAGGACTGAGTTCTAGTGGCCTCTGAAGTCCTTGCTGGGTGGCTCTGGCCAGAACTTCCACTGGCTGTGCCTGTATCTCCCATACAGGGGAGGCTGTGGTACCTAGGCAAGCGCTGTGCCACTGAGATACGTCCCTGGCCCTCACTGTCTTTCTCGAGGAGAGCCAGGAAAGTGTATTGGAGGCTGTCTTGGTTACTTTTCTCTTGTTGCTGAGACAAAATACCCAACACCTAAAATGAAGGAAGGAAAGGTTTATTTAGCTTACAGTTTGTGGAGGTTTCAGTCCATACTTGGCTGCTTCAGAGCCAGAGTGGCACATGGCAGAGGGCAAACTGTTCAGGGCAGTAAACAACCAGCAAATATATGGAATTGCAGGCAAGCAGCCTCTTTATCTCTTCTATCTTGTACACAGCCTGCCCCCACCCAGGGGGGCGTGTAGCTGTCACACAGTCTCCATGCCCTCCTTTTCCACAGGCCCAGGATGTATACAAAGTAAGCACCCTGGCTTCCTGCTGAATCCCATAGTTAACCTTTTAAACTTCCCAAATTAACACAATAAACAACATCCCAGAAGGGTAAGGGCATGTTCTTTTCACCCCAAGATCTACAACTGCTGAGTCACTCAGCCAAACCTCCAGACTCCCCAGGTTGACACAATGTATCAACCGTAACAGAGGCCAAGGGACCTTGACGAGATAAGAGTACCACCAGCAGTGTGCCTCAGAGTCAAGTGTGACTGGACGGAGGCAGCTGGACAGGAGGAGGTAGGGGCTGGGGGGCTGCAGTGACAGTGATGTGGGGTCCAGATCAAAACAGAAGACAGCAGCACCAGAGGAACTTTGGAGGGCAGCTTTATTATACTAGGGGGCTGGGGCAGACCCCGAGGTTCAAATCACCAGCCGCATTTTGCGGTTGCTAATCACTTGCATACGTTTTACAAGGAGATACAAAAAGGCAGGTAACGTAGCATTCTGTAGTTGGTTACACGTGTCATTGTCACTAATTGCTAGGCAGAATTTGCTCTTACAGAAACTCATGAGGTTACTGTCCTGTAATATGGGGGAAGAATCAGTCACTGTCAGACTGGGCAGAGGCGTCTATGAGGCGCTAACTCTCTGGGACTTGAAAGTAAGCAAGACACCGCTGTCTGGCTGAGTTGCACGTACCTTGCAACTGCTCCGGGGGCATCAGAACTCAGTAAGTTTTGTAGCTAATTATGAGAACCAACTGTGCTTCCCAGTCTCATCCTTGAACAGTGTTAGAAATACGGGCTTAAGCCGGGCATTGGGGTGCACGCCTGTAATCCCAGCACTCAGGAGACTGAGGATCATTGTAAGTTTGAGACCAGCTTGGGCTACAAAGTGAGCTCAAGGCCAGCCTGAACTGCATGGCAAGACCCTGTCTCAAAAAGACAAAAAAAAAAAAAAAAAGAAAGAAAAAGAAAGAAATACAGGATTAAAATTTTCATTACATTTATTTTATTTTTTTTGTCTTTTGGAGACGAGGTCTCGCTGTGCAGTTCAGACTGGCTTTGAGCTCACTGTGTAGCCCGGGCTGGTCTCAAACTCACAACGATCCTCCTGCCTCAGCCTCCCAAGTGCTGGGATGACAGGCGTGCACCACCACGCTGGGTGCCTTCATTACATTTAAAATAGCTTCTACGACAGCATTTGGAAGGGGCTGGCTGGGGAGGAGGCAAGTGGGGAACGGTGTGTGACCTCCCTGGGTTGGAGGGGACCTGAGCGCACTGCCGGGCCTTGGGGTGGTGGCAGAGCAGAGACACACGGAGGAGGCGAGGGAGCCTGGGTGTGGGCGGTGAGAGCCGGCTGCTGGGCGGTGAACCGGAGGAGGGAGCTGTCTTCCCACCGGGACAGGAGCGAGCATGGGCAGGATGTTCAGGAGCTCAAAGTGAGGGCCCGGCTCAGAGCAGAGCAGGGAGGGGCAGAGAGCAGGGGGCAGGCCCTCTTGTTGAGGCTGCAGACTTCCATGTGGGGCTTTCCCAGCCCTGGGCCTATGTAGCCCGCTCTGCTGGGTTGGGTGGAGATAGCAGAGACAGGATCCTTATCTAAACCCCACCTCTGGATACAGGGCCCAGAGAAGAGCGCTGTGGCTTGGGGAAGCCAGGGCATGTGGAAAGCCTGTCCTGGCCCTCTCGGGTGACAGGCTTGGGCCTGGGAAACTGGGGTGCAGTCAGCAAGGACCCTGGGAGATTGTGGGTGAAAGATCTGGGTAAGGCAGGGCAGTGGAGCAGTATGGGTCCCCCTGGCAGCAGCTGTTGGGACAGAGTTGGGAGCAGGACGTGGGTGGCGTGGGGGTGGCAGTGATGAGTACAGAATGAGAAGGCGGTGGTGGCAGGGCCCACCCACCCCAGCCTTCAGGGCACGGGGTCCCCTAGAAGGGCCCGGGCTAGGCAGAGTGGCCAGGCCCTGTGCAGCTGGCAGGGCTGCCCCTGCAGGAGGGGAATTTCCAGTGTGTGGCCCGGGCTCAAGAGGGTAGGCCAGTGGCTGGGAGGACTTGTCCCCTGTGGCTCCTGCCCAGCGCTGCTTTCGCGTGTGGCCCGGCCCCGGGCCCAGATGGAGGGTTAGCTCAGCATACTTCTCAGACCCCGGGCTTGGACGTGCTCACACAGGTCTTGTCCTCTCACCCTCCTGAGGCTGGGGGACAGGTGACAATGTCCGTGGTGACACGAGCTAGTTCCTCAGCTTTGCTGAGCCTCTGCTGTGAAGTGGGCAGGATTGAAGAGGGAAGAGAACGGAGTGAGAATTGACAGCGGCCTTAGAGGGCTGTGGGCCTCCCCGGGCAGCCCCCTCGGTCCCCAGACCACAGCCACCTTCCCAAGTGGCTGCTGGGCTGGAGGAGCCACTGAAACCTTTGAGACACTGTGCCAGGACCTGTCTCTTTTCACAGAAAACACACCGCTTCCTTTACTGCGTGGACACGGGATGGGCTGTGGGGGCTGAGGGCTCCGACTCTGAAGGCTGGGCCTTCGCCTTTCCAGGGGTGATGCTCATAGAGGACTTCGTGACCCGGGAGGAAGAGGCCGAGATGGTGCGCTTGATGGACTGTGATCCTTGGAAGCTCTCTCAGTCTGGCCGGAAGAAGCAGGTATGGTAGCCCGAGGGACCATGATGCCGCAGGGCCTTTGGTTACCTCTGCAGCCACCCGAGGGTCCCAGTGGGACACCAGCAACTGGGTCATCGAGGCCTCTGTCCAGCGTGTGCCTCACAGGGCACAGCTACCTGGCTGTCCGTGCCCCTCTCTGCAGCGGGCTTGGTGGTGGGCAGGTTTTAGGCAGAGATCTCCCTCCAGGGCTGCTGGAGGCTGGACATGCCACCCTTCTCCCTTCTCTCCCCATCAGGTCCTTCCTCCTCTTGCATGTCCCCGCTGTCACCGGGAGCTGCTGTCCCCCTCGTCCTTCTCCTCCGGGTCTGCTGCTGTTTGCTCGCTCCCTTCCTCATCTCAGCCCCCACAGGACCCGGGACCTCACCCCGCTCCTCCCCACCTGCCCACCTCCTCACCCCTGCTCCTCCAAGCCCCACATGTGGCTAGTCCCTGCCGTCCCTTACCTCTGTCCCTCGAGTCCTCATGGTCTTGTGTCACAGCCCAGTGATATCCAGCCAGCTGGAAGGTTCCCTCCCACTCCGCCTCTCGAGGTCTCCCAGCCACCTGCTTGCTGCTCCTTTTGTACTGGTGAGGTGCTGTGAGGACAGCCCTCGTCCCCTTGCCCCTGTGGTTTTGTCCGCCTCCTGAACAGGCACTGCCTGGAGCCTCCCCTCCTGTGAGATCAGTCTCAGCCCTGTCCCCGTCCTTCCCTCCCCTCTTCATTAACCTGCCCCAAACCTGCAGCTGCTCCGAGCCCTGGCAGTGCAGCCTGGTGCAGGTCTAGGGGGTGTTTCCTTCCGTCCTGGGCCAGAAACCAGGGGTCTTTCCAGCTGCGTCCCTGTGGCTTGTGTTGAACCTCCAAGCTGCTATTGCTATTTCCTGCCAGCTTTTCCTGCAGAACGTGCCTTGACCATGTGCATGTCACCCTCACAGCTGCCACCACAGAGACCTACGCCACCAGGCTTCCTGGGGACCCTGCCAGGGCTTCTGCAGCAGCCCTGGCCCTGCTTATATCTTGAGTAACCCCTGTCTGATCATGTTACCTTTATCCTTCCAGTAATGGGGACTGACCCCAGGGCCCTCATACTGAGCTATATCCCCACCCTTTGACTTGCCCAGGCTGGGCTTGAACTTTTGATCCTTCTGCCTCAGCCTCCCAAAGTGCTGGGATTACAAATACGTGTCACCACACTGGGCTTGTTTCTGCCTTTTGGCTATTGTGAATAATGCAGCCGGGAACATCTGTGTGCAGGGTTTGCACGTATGCATGGCACATGTGCGGGGGAGGAATTGCAGGTCGCAGGCTCCCCTTCCTGTGGTTCTGAGCCTTGGCCGACCTCAGCATTGACCTGCTTGATGCTGCTGCCTGGGCACAGCCTTCCCTCCGTGATGCCCACTCTCCTGGGGTCCTGCTCCCTGGGATTGTTGCATATCATAGCTCTGTCTCGAGCTCTGCCTGCGGGGTGTGGGGTGGGACACCCAACCTCCTCTGCATTCCCCTTTGCTGCTTCAGCTCTTCCCCACTGCCATTCGTTTCCAACCCCTGGCACCTGCTTCCTTCCAGACTTCCCGTCTGTGAGGTCAGGTCAGGGTCTCCGCATGCCTTTGTCCTTCTGACTGTTTTGCCTGCTAAACTCAGATGCCTCCCCACTCCCTTTGTGTCATCACCACAGGACTATGGCCCCAGAGTCAACTTCCGGAAGCAGAAGCTGAAGGTGGCGGGCTTCCGGGGCCTGCCAAGCTTCAGCCGGGAGGTGGTACGGAGGATGGGCCTCTACCCCAGCCTGGAGGGCTTCCAGCCTGTTGAGCAGTGTAACCTGGACTACAGCCCTGAGCGCGGCTCTGCCATTGACCCTCACCTGGATGACGCCTGGCTGTGGGGTGAGCGGCTGGTGAGCCTGAACCTCCTGTCCCCCACTGTGATGTCCATGTCCCGGGAGGCACCCGGCACCCTGCGACTCAGTTCGGCCCCTCCCATCGGCCCCAAGGACGGTATGGACCTCGAGATCACTCCCACCCGGTCCGTCTTGTGCCAGGATGTGGAGGTGGCCATCCCTGTTCCCCGCTGTTCCCTGCTGGTGCTGACCGGGCCGGCGCGACACCAGTGGACACACGCCATCCACCGCAGGCACATCACAGCCCGGCGCGTCTGTGCCACCTTCCGGGAGCTGTCGGCTGAGTTCCAGCCTGGGGGCAGGCAACAGGCCCTAGGACATGAGCTCCTGCAGATCTCCTGCTCTTTCCAAGGGAGACCCGTGTGAGCTGCCTCCCAGGGTACAGGCCTGTGTCGGCCTGGCCAGAGGTGCCAGGGCCAGCTCTCTTCCCCTTGTTAGGTTTTGGTAGAAGCCATCTGACCCTGATGCTGTGGTAGCGTGAGCCCTGTCCAGAGCTGGTTTGGGTGGGGCAACACACAGGGCCCCACCCCTTGGACCAGCACTGTGGCTGTCTGGGTTAGTCTGTTGCAGTTTAGGGGAAGTGGGAATTGAACTTTCTAAATGCTGGTACATGTGTGAAATGACATTTGCCTTTACTCATCTCAAGGTCTCCAGACACCCGCCAGTCAGGCCCAGGAGCTGGGGGGCGTTGGGCCCGGGGAGGGTGCAGGGCTGGAGAGGGGCTGGTGACAGAGCTGCAGTTCAGGCTTCAGGTGGTGGCGGCTGCTGAGTTGGCTCTGCCTGGTCACGCTCTACCTTAGGGTGGGGGGTGTGGTGGGCAGGGACAGCGGACAGCCTGGTTCCTCTCACCCCCCAGTGCTGTGAAAGCAGGAAAAAAGGCTCTTGCCCTCCTAGGATGCCTTGAGGGTGTCCCTTTGCTGGCACTTGTGGTGCGGGGGGTGCCTACTGGAAAAGGTGGTCACCTCTATCAGATGGGGATGGGGAAGCGTGCCTGGTCCTCTTTCCTGCGGCTCATGAGACAAAATACACCCAGCTCAGTGCCACCTGCCTAAGGTCCCTGAGGGGAATAGGGCTGCGTCAGCCCCCAGGAAAGGGTCCTGATCACTGTGCTCTTTAAGTCATGCTTGAAACTGCTAAGAGGTCTCAGGTACCATCTGTAAAGCAGTTTTCTAGCCACTGGCCAAGTGTAGTCCTGCAAGGGCCGCGTGAGAGCGGTTGGGGCATGCTGGCATATGGCTGCAGCCCCAGCATGCAGGAAGCTGAGGCAGAACTCTGCTATGGATCAAAACGGTCGCAAAAAAAAAAGAAAAAGAAAAAAAACCTGTGAGAGGCAGCTGGCAGATGGGCATAGGCTTCTGGGCCACCCTGACTGCTGCCTCTGTGCCCCTCTCCTGGACTATGAGGGCAGAGTAGTCCTCATTGGGTCCCTCACTGGACACTGGGATGCCAGCTGGCTGAGCCCCGGCTGCATCTGAGCAACCCAGGGGCCTGGGGAAGCCTCTGCCCGACAGGCTCGGCCCTTAGCTGCCCCTGGGCAGAGCCTATGACACATGCCAAGGGGGCAGCAGGATTCAGGGAGCCAAGCAGGAAAGAAACCTGTGTTGCCAAACATTCCACACTGGCCCAGCCCACAGCTCTGCAGAACACCTTGCAGGGAATGCGCCTCTAGGTGACAGTCAAGTTGGTGGTCCCCACAGCTGAGTGTTGGTGAAGCTGGTAAGACCTGCTGTCCCCTACAGCCACATTTGAACCTAAGATGGGCTGTTCCTGAGCTGGGCACAGTGGTGCACTGCACTCCCAGCACCGAGGGAGGCTGAAGCAGGGAGATTGCAAGTTCAAGTCCTGCTTGGGTGACTCTGTGAGACACTCTGTGAATAAAAAAAGTGTTTGGGATATAGCTGGATGCAAAGGTCCCCTGTACCCACGAGTCCTACCAAGAGCACAAGTGCTTGGAAGAGCTTTACTGGTTTATTCAGTTCAATCCAGGGCAACTGTTAAAAATTCACACACAGGTCAGGAGTTTCGGCCACCACCTGCACCACGTCGTGTTCAGGATCCACAGCACAGACAGGCGCCCCCTACAGGTCAGCCCTGATGCACCAGGCTCGCACAGTTTGCCAACACACCTTCCTGGAAGATGCTAAGCAAATGGTTTCTAAAACAGAAGCACCTGAGTTTTGAGGCGAGGGGCCGCGTGTGTGTGCGGGCTGTGCACTGTACAGGAATGCCTGGCAGATCTGCTGCTCCCTGGGCTGCAGAGATGAGATAAGGATGCCGCACCTCACACTGCAAAATCAAATTATGTGTCCAGAAGCTACTCTGCTTTGTCATCCCCCAGGCTGAACTACTGAGTTGTCTGTGCTGCTCCCAAGTAAGTTTGCTTTCTAACTGGGGGTAGCCCGAGGTTCCCTATGGGCACAGCCACCTCTGTTCCTGCAGACTAACTGCCCCATGCTTCAGAACGTGCAAGGCTGGATCTGGGGACGTGAGACCACAGGGAGCCCTGACAGTGATGGACAGGGTGCTGGACAGTGAGGGCTCTGCTTGCTGCCGTGGCACCATCACCAGGCACCCTCCACTGCTGATCCTGCCGGCAGAGCACTGCTTATGGATCAGGTGTAATCCCCGGCTCTGCTGGGAGGGGGGAGTTTGGCACACAGTCTGTAGAACTGGGCACTGTGGGCAGGAGCACCAGATGGCCTTGGGAAGTGGGCGGCAGGAGGGGTCCTGCGGCTCTTTTCAAAAAGCTAGGCATGCAGGAAGGGCTGCTGTTCATTTAGAAGGGCCCACCCATCTTGCCCCTGCCAGGACAAAACAGCCATCCTGCAGTGACAGTGACATTCTTTACCAAAGCACACACATTAAGGTAGGCAAGTCTTCAACAGAGCTCCAAGAAAGCAGGCATGTTCCAGAGGGCAGTGGGCCCCGCGCCTCCTGGCACATGCCCAGAACACCAAGGACTCTGGCCCCTGGGGATTGGATGTCCCGGTTCCTGGTACCTGGCACATTAATGGGAGGTTCCCACAGCATCTCAGAGCAGGTGTTACGGTTTGTGTCTGGATGTCCCCCACCGCCTCATGCAGTCATGGGGCAGCTTCTAGAGTTTGTGATCCATGGTCTGACCAATGCTGGGATTATGGGTGTGAGTGCCACACCCGCCCCAGGCAGGGAGCCTGCGTACACTGTAGGGGAGGGAAAGGCTTGGTCTCGGCTGCTCCACCCCACCTTTTTGCTCTTGCTGCTTTTGCTGTCTTCTGCTGCCTTGAACTGTCGCCCTCTGCCATGTGCCACTGTGCCTTGGAGCCAGCCGAATATGGACTGAAACCTACACAAACTGTGAGCTAAATAAAAATAACCCTTTTTCTCTTTAATTCGGGCGTTGTGTATTTTGTCTCAGCAACAAAAGTAACTAAGACAACGTCCTCACTGCATGTCACATTCCCAGAGAATTCAGTGAGGCCACACAGTGTCCCCCAGCACTCAGTCCAGACACTGCAGACACTGTAAGCTGTTAGGTAAGTAGAGCACAAAGAACTGATATGACTTTATATGCAGAACAAAAGACAAGGCATTGCTCCAGGTGACTTCTGCAAAACGGGGTAAACATGGTCTCAAAGCAGCACACTCCCACCTAAGCCCCAGGTCTGCCACATGCTCAGTGATAGCGCCAGAGCCCTGCTGCACAGCTGTGTAAACATGGGTTGGGGACCCTTCCCACACTGGCCCCTGGCCCCACTACCTGTGGGCCTGGTCAGTAGCTATGTTGAGACAGGAAGCTGTTCCCTCTTGACACCAGGGACCATAGGCAGCCGGGAGCTGGGCTGGGCCTGGTGTTCTGTCCTGCTGTTCACGTAGCCTAGTGGGGTGGAGACTTAGGCTTACAGGAGGACACCTTGGTCTGTGGTCACTTGCCCACCTGGTGGCTTGGTGAGTTAGTGTGGCCTGGCCTCATGGCTGCAGAGAGGGGTCTGAGCCTGGTGTGCTTCCAAGCACCCTTCAAGTAAGCCACCTCAGCCTTGGCCAGGCCTCCCTCCCAGGAAACTTCCCCTGGGGCCTGACAACTCCGATGTGTACCACAGCACCCACCACACTCTCCAGCTGACTGTGCCCCAGGCTCCTGCCTTCCTTCCACAAGCCAGGCGACCCAGCTCCCTCTAGGGCTGGGAGGAAAGCACCAAGCACTTTGGCAGCCCTGCTAATCACATGGGCTTGTGACCCAGCAGGCCGCCAGGAAGCCCAGTTTTGCATGCTGGGTGTAAAACCTTGAACTCACAGCCCTGGTTCCAGGCCACAGGGGTCAGCACTCTCAGATCCCCCTTGAACACTGGTGCTGCCTGGAGCCCTTCCTGGGACAGGGCCCCTTGGGCTTGCCCCCAACCCAGAAAGTGCCCAGGGCCAAGGAGGTGGCTCTTGGCCGAAGAATCCCCAGTCACTGAAGCTCCATGGTCCTGGGGACCAGCATCCAGGTTATTATGGCACTATGACAGGAGGGAACCTTGGCCTTGGACTATCTGGCAGCGTCTAAGTGGCCTGCCACGCCATCTGCCTTCCGGAACTGCCCCCAGGCCCTCACACCACCTGCAGGCTGCGCTCCTGTCCGTCCAGCTGCACCTTGAGCTTATGCAGCTCCTCAATCTCACGGTTGTGGCGCTCGGTCTTGTGGCGCACCAGCGAGCGGTAGAAGTGGATGGTGAAGACCACGAAGATGAGGCCCACAGGCACCATGATGATGGTGGACACGAGAGCAGCCTGCCAACCTGTGTGGCTGCTGGGTGCATGGCCGGGTTGGTGTCTAGCATCTACAGGGAGGAACTTGATCCAGCAGAGCAGAACCACCTCAGCCAGGAAGAGCAGGATGCCGAGCACAGTGGAGAAGCCCCAGGCCAGCTCAATGTAGGGGTGCATGCGCTCGTGCGGAGACTCGCTGATGGAGTTGAGGTTGTGTATGTTGCTCACGGCCTCCACGTTGGGCAGGATGCAGGTGCTGATGAGGAGGGCGAACAGGTGCACGGCCACCAGCACCGTGGTGCAGGCGCTGAAGGCGATGAGCAGCGGCCGTGGGTACTGGTACTGAGTCTCCAGCTGCACCTCCACCATGGCCACCTGCAGGTGCAGAGGGTAGGGTGGGGCCAGGTGGGCAAGGCTGCACCTCACCAGGTCCATGAGCATCCCAGAGGGACGGGGAGGGGTGCAGAGCTGCAGGCTGGCCCACACTCAGAGCCCTTAAGGTTCAGAAGCATAGGCTCCTGTAGGCACCCCAGACTCTTAGGGACCACAGGTGTGTCCTCTAGCTGAGACCCAGGGTGGCAGGGTGGCCAGCCTCTGAAGTCCAGGGGAGGGAGCCATGGAAAGGGGGCCAGGCACCAACAGTGAGCTAGACCATGGCCACAGCCACAGGGTTTCCCTGTGGGAGGTCGGAAATGCACGCAGGGAGGGCAGTCTCTGTGTTACTCAGGACAATGGCAGGGGTCACGGGGCTGCTGGGTTTGTTATGAGCTTTTTCTTTTTCGTGTCTTTTTGAGACAGGGTCTTGCTATGTAGTTCAGGCTGGGCTTGAGCTCACTTCATAGCCCAGGCTGGTCTTGAACTTGCAATGATCATCCTGCCTCAGCCTCCCGAGTGCTGGGATTACAGGTGTGCGCCACTATGCCTGGCTGTTAGAAGCTTTTTCAACCGTTCTTTTTTGTTTTGATTTTTTTTTTTTTTCAGATATAGTCTTGGTTTGTAGCCCAAGCTAGCCTTGAATTCACTGTGTAGCCCAGGCTGGCCTTGAACTTGGCAGCAATCCTCCCGCCTCAGCCTTGTGAGTACTGCAGTTACAGGGTTGTGCCACCCTGCTCAGGTTCATCAGTTCTTAAAGGTTTTTTTTTTCCCTCTCTCTCCTTCTCTCTCCCCTCCCTCTACCTCTCTGCCCTCTACCTCTCTGATTTCTCTCTCCCTCTCTCTCTCTTTCACCCATCACATTTGCCTCCAAGATCTGATCATCCATTACCAAAAATCTACAAGAAAGCTGGGTACAGTGGTGCTTCCTTCTTTTTGTTTTGTTTTTTTTGGCGGTACTGGGGATAGAACTCAGGACCCTGCGCTTGCTAGGCAGGCGCTTATTCCACTGAGCTATATCCCCAGCCCAGTGGTGCTTCCCTATGATCCCAGCAACTGGTAGGCTAAGGCAAGACAACTGAAAGTTCCAGCCTGGCTTGAGTTGCATGGTGAATTCTAGGCCAGCCTGGACTGCAGAAGGAAACCCCATCTCAAAAAACACCAAGTAAATAAGATTTCACAACTTTGTTTAGCAACTGCCACACCTTGAGTGAGCCCCCCTCATCCCTTCCTTTCGCCTTGGCTGGCGATGGAGCACTTTGTTAGGGAAGATACTCCAGTCCTACCAGACCAGAGCCGAACACAGCACAGCAGTGGCGATGGCTGCACTTTTGTGGACAGTATTCCTCGGAGAATAGCCGGAGGGCGTGGCCAGAAAAGTGGCCTTTCTTCAGCACCCCAGTGCCTTGGGTAGGCTCTTGCTACCCACAAAGGATATGGCCCAACCACAGGATATGGCAAACTGGCGGCCTCCAACTAGGAAACAGAGAGAGTCAGAAGGCGGGAGAGAGGGCTCACACAAGCACTTCTGTTCCGCCTCCAGAGAAGAAAGCCCAGAAGGACATTTCTCACTGTATTTACTCAGGGATTTTATGCGGTAGCCGCACATCACTGGTCTATGTCTTAGGGGAGGATAAATATGAAAAAATGAGCTTAAGGTCAGGCACCAGCAGCTGTAGTTGGATAAAGGGACAGATTTCCAACTGTAATCAAGGAATATCAATAAAAACAGAGCGCTCTGCCTGGGAAACTGCCTGTTTTCTTTTCTTTTTTTTTCCTATCTTTTTGAGACAGGGTCTCACTACGCAGTTCAGGCTGGCCTTGAGTTCACTTTGTAGCCCAGGCTGGTCTTGAACTTGTAAGGATCCTCCTGCCTCAGCCTCCTGAGTGCTGGAATTGCAGGCGTGCGCCAGCATGCCTGGCCTGAAACTGCCTGTTTTTATACTTCCCTGTCCTTGCCTTGAGCTAGCGACAGCTTGAGTTACCTGTTCTCCCAGCTGCCTCACGGTCTGGAGAAGGTCCGGGTTTACTGGCAGTGTGTAAACTAATCGTGCAGGTGCACTGATCAACTCCCCCCGTGCCGCAGCTCCCCACTGAACATCCCCTTTGCTCCCTACCTCTGCAGGGTGTGTGCTGGCCGACACTGCAGAACGTTAAGTCTGTGGCTGCCTCCCCGAGAAGGGGCTTCTGAAATGTATTCCCTAAAAGTTGAAGGTCACCCTTGCTGGTACCAGAGACAGAGCTTGGGGCAGAACTGAATTGCGACTAGAAAGTACCAGCCGCGCCACGCTGAGGACACACAGCCCTCCTAGGGCATTCGGGGGACCTGGGTCTCCATCCCTGCCTCTCAGGGCCTGCCACCCTGATAAAGTCTCAGAAGGCTTCCTCTTCTCCAGAATCCTCACCCCCTGTTGGATGACTTTATTCCCAAGGCTTGTCTGCAAATCAGTACTTTTGAAGCCTTCAGCTTAGCTGAGCTTTTCTGTTGGATGAAACCCAAGGACTCCGAGGCAGGAGGACTGCCAAGTTCAAGGCCAGCCTGGGCAATTTAATGAGACCCTGTCTCAAAATATACAATACCGTGGGCTGGGGATGTGGCTCAGTGGTACAGCACCCCTGACTCAACCCCCTGAAGTGCAAAAAACAAAACAAAAACCCCAAAAAGCAAAAACACAAAGACAGTGATATTCCCCCCAGTTTGGACAGCAGGACGTTTGGGAGGCCTGGGTCCAGGAAGACAGCTACAGACTGGAAGTAAATTCCAAGACTGGGGCTGCACAAAGGGCACCATCTGACCATATTAAGTCCTATAATACTTCTCAGTTTTTCAAAAGTTAAAAATAAAAAGCACAGGCTAGAAAAATCCAACATACTCCCACAATTCTGTGGTATGGAAAACAAGCTCTTCTGTGTGTGTCTGTGTGTGTGGTACTGGGGACTGAACTCAAGGTTCTTTTTAAAATTTTCTTTTATTTTAAGACAATCTTACTAAATTTACAAGACTGGGTTCGAATTTGCGATTCTTCTGCCTCCCAACTAGCTGGAATTACAATCATACACCACTGTGCCTGGCTGATTTCCAATTTTTAATAGTGACATCTAAACTCACACACATTTTTTTCTTTCTTTTTTCTTTTTTTTGAGACAGGCTCTTGCTACATAGTCCAGGCTGTCCTTAAACTCACTATGAAGCCCAGGCTGGCCTCCAACTCATGGCGATCCTCCTGGCTCAGCCTCCGAAATGCTGGGATTACAGGTGTAAGCCACCATGCCTGACACATATTTCTTTAAATTAAGCTTGAAAGGTTTTTTTTTTTTTTCTTTTTCTTGTGGTACTGAGGACTGAACCCAGGCTGTGCTTTAATTTGTAATACTTCTGCCTCCGCCTCCCAGGGTGCTGGGATTACAGATGTGCAACACCAAATCTAGCTGAGAATATTTTTTGTTTGTTTCTTTCTTTGGAGATAGAGTCTCACAATGTATTCCAGGCTGGCCTCAAACTTGCACCAATCCTGCCTCAGCCTCCCAAGTGCTGGGATTATAGGCATGCATTATCACACCCAGTATGAAAGTATTATTTTTAACATAATAAAAACCACAGGAAGAAAATCGCTAAGGAGCTAAAGTTGTGTACCACCTGATTATGTACTTTTGTAATTATACTTAAAAAAATTAAATTCAAAGACCTCGGTATAGTGGCTGCACCTATAATCCCAGGAATTTGGGAAGCAGAGGCAGGAAGATTTTGAGTTCAAGCTCAGCCTGAGAAATTTTTTATTTTTTGGGTACCGGGAATTCAACTCATAACCTCATTTGCCAGGCAGGCACTATATCCCTGGCCTCTAACCTGGGAAATTTAGGAAGACTCTGTGTCAAAATAAAAAATAAGAAAAGGGACGGTTGAGCTCAGTGACCAAGTACTTGCCTCAAAGGTGTGCTGGGTTCCATCTCCAGCACTACAAAGAAAAAAAAAAGCTCTAACTTTAAAGCCGCCTGTCTGTTCCTACTATAGAACTAAACACAAATGCACCACCCTTCAGGCTGGCGAGCTCCACCCACCCTGCGGAAAGTCTGGCCTCTCCTGCTCCGGGAAGCATCTGAGGTTCCAAGCATGGATTCAGCCAGTGTAATGACTGCCCAGGGGCCACAGTGGCTCACCCTGCTGGCTTTTTAATCTGCACTACCAATTTAACAGCTGAAGCTGTGGGCTATAGAAGCATGATCATTTTTATATAAAGAACTAAATCTAGTAGTGCTTGCTATAATCCTAGCACTCGGGGAGGGGCATTGCGAGTTAGGGCCCAGCCTGGGTGACTCAGTGAAACCTTGTCTCAAAATACAGTAAACTATGATACAAGGGCTAGGGAGCTCCAGTACAGAAGGAGGGGTAGAAGGGAGGGAAATGGAGGGAATGGAAAACATCACTTCCAGGCCAGCACCCAGCAGCGAAGGGCTGAGCCTCTATATGCTTCCTCTAGGGCTGGGGATATAGCTCAGTTGAATAAGCGCTTGCCTGGCAAGTGCAAGGTCCTGAGTTCGATCCCCGGTACCACACACACACACACACACACACACACACACACACACATATGCTTCCTCTGGGGCGATTCCCCCAAAGGGCTGGGACAGAGACTCTGGAGTCCATAGCAGGCGTGGCTTTACCCACACTGGCTCCTGTGCTAGGATGACTCAGAAGAAAAGTGGCAGCCGGGAACCAGGCCAGAGGCTCTGCAGTGTCACCTCAGGCAAGGCCACATTTGGCAATTGCCCGAGCCCCCAGTTGGGCTAACCCAATCCATGTGAGACCCTGCCGAAGTCTCCAGACTGTTGGGTGGTGTGCGGGATGGGGCAGATGTGGGTGCCTACCCCAAGAAATCCTGTCCACGAAAGCTCTTTAATCTCCCCCACAGCTTCCCTTGGCTGGAAAATACCATATGTGAACACAACGGCAGGCTTCTGAAGATTCTGGGGCTCGGGGCTTCCCTGGGATGCCCCAGCTGAAGTGAAGAGCTCTGGAGGACAATGCCATCGGCAGAGGAAGCATCACCGGGCTGTACTCACCATAGCGAAACCGGAAAGGAGGGCTGAGGTCCGGCTGGAGGCCTTTAGCTTAGCCCTGCTCAGGTACAGCTTCCTCCAGGACAGGGCCTGCACCGAGTGGTGGTTGGAGGTGACCAGTTCCAGGTAGCTGCGGCGGACCCAGTCCCGGTAATCCATGCCCTTATGGCCAGGCTCAGGGCAGGCGGGGGTGGAGGGGTCCACAGGCACGTTGAGCTCTGCGCTCATGGTGGGAGCCAGGCTGGGGGCAGGAGAGACAGCTCAGGCATCCTAGGCAGTACATGGCCATGCAGAACCAGACTCCAGCCCATTTTTCCTTCCCTGGGGTGGCGTGGGTGTGGGGCCCTGGTCTTTGAGGCTGTCCCCAAGCCACAAACTGGGAACCACCTGCAGATGAGGAGGGTTAGGCGCAAATTCCCAGGCAGCATCACAGCCAGCATCACAGCCAAGTTGTTCTGCTGCAAAGCTGGAATCCACCCCCAGTCCATGCTTAAGCAAGCCCAGTTTCCAAGCCTGCGTGGTTGTGCAGTGTGTGGAATTCAAGTGCTCGCCAAAAGCACCCAGCACTGAATCTTTGGACTTGAATTATCTTCTGGGAATTGGGAGGGACAGCATTTACAAAGAGTCTGGGGGCTGTGCTGTGGCTCCATAACAGAGCAGGGGCAGAGCACCCAGGAGGCCTTCGGCTGCCTCCCCAGCAGGGGGAAGTGGTAAGGAGCCTGGAGCCTAAACTTATCACACCTAGGTTTGACTCTGCCATGAGGTTCTGATCCTGCCATCGGTTTTTCTGATCTCACGCCCTCATTTTCAGAATGGAAATTTCCCACCTACAAGATTCCTCACAAAATAATGCAGCCAAAGACTCAAAAAATCGTGTTTAATATCCAGGTGCCAATGACAGAATGAACGCTTCCAAGTAGCAGCTAGCTTCTTCCCGCTCCGTTTCATTTATTTCTTTATTTTTGAACTGAGGATTGAGTCTAGGGCCTTCACACTGGGGTATATTCCCCAATCTGCAGCCTGTTTTAAATTCTGAGAAAGGGTTTTGCTAAGTTGCTAAATTGCCCAGGCTGGGCTTGAACTTGAGAACTTTCTGCCTCAGCCTCCCAGAATGCTGGGATTATAGACACAAGTGATGTCGCACCCAGCTCCAATTTAATCAGGACAGTTCCTCCTAAAAATCAAATAATTGGTTTATATAATTCAAAGCCAACTAAAAGGCTGTAATGGGAAAGTCTTTAGCAAAATGAAAAACTAAATCCACCAACTGACCACTTAAAAGAGAACATTGTAAGGAGAAAGGGATACTGAAGATCCCCGAGGTCATCCCTGCTGAACACCCAGTTTGACAATAACATGGATCAAAGGGCTGATCTGCTGAGATCTGTGAAGTTAACCCCAAATCCCCAGTAACAGCATAGGGGATTGGCAGTTCTGTCCCCCATGCGCCGCCCGCTGCCGCCCACCGGGAGGGATCAGCTCTAATTAATCTCCAGGGTGTGCTTCAAGGGCACAGGCACCTTGCGGCTGCCCTGGCGTCAAATAGTAACTTCTCTGTTAGGCCCACCAGGCCCCATGGCAAGTCTGCCTGAAGCTATTAGGAACATAGAGCGAGTGTAGGGAGTGTGGCTGGCCAAGGTCAGCTGCAAAGGAAGCGCCTCCCACTCTGGTCCTCCACGCCAAACCCCAGCAGGGTACCAAGGGAAGGCCCGGGAGGTGTGCAAGGGCCTCCTTCGGCTTAGCTTCCTCTCTTTCCCCCTGAACTGCAGAGCCAGCTCCTACTGGGCAGCTCTCAGGACCCTGGGGAACAGCCCCTGTGCCTTCCACCAGGGGATGCCAATTACCAGGTCACTGATAGGAATGCCTGCTTGGGCTCCCGGCGCATCTCGTCCACCGGCAGCACTGCATCCAGGCACTCCATCGCTAGTACGTCCCTTCTCTCGGGGGAGGGATTCAGAGAAAGTGCGCACTCACCAATCTGTGGGCCAGCCTCAAATAACTGAGATGTGTAATCTGGAACTGCACTTTCTCTTTTCCTTTCCCCCATACAGAGCACAGTTGAGCCTGCGGGTTTTGGGGGAAGAGGGGGCCTAACTCTTGTTCTCTCTGTGTTCCATCCCACAGAATCTTACTACGCTTGGTTCTTAGCCACGAAAGGTAAAAGAGGCAGATTCTCTGCCTTTGAGGCACTCACTGTCCAGCAGAAAAGTGGATACGGTGGTGACCCTCACCCTGAGGGCTAATGTATGTGGGGGGAGAGGAGGGAGCAGAGCAGGGCGACTTCCTCCTGCTAGTCAGGCTAAAGGTCCCTGCAGAAAGCACCCAGGAGTCACGTTAGGGGTTAGGGGTCTCAGACACGGGTAGTGGAGACAGGTTGACAGAGGGGAATGCTCCCTCAAAGACAAAATGCTCCATGAATGGAGAGTCTGAGAGGGTCCTGAAGACCAGCACAGGGGAGGTGACTCCCATCCTGGGGCTCAGGGAGACGAGGGTGCAAGACACTTCTCTGGCTGTCCCTGGCTGATGGGCACGGAAGGAGTTACTGATGGCAACAGTCCAACAGTGTGGGTTCCATCTGGGCCGGGGCCACCGTGCACCCCACTGAGAGGACTGGGAGGCTGGGGAGGACGTGGGGGACTGAAAAAAGGTGGAAGGCATGTGTGGGCGGGAAGCCTGGGAAGCCACCAGTGTCGATAAGCCAGACTCCAGTGAATTCAGATACAGATCTTCGGGGTAGGGAGGTCTTAGGGCCGCCTCCAGGCAGTAGCTGCACCACAGTGTCCCTGAGTGGGTGGGGACAGCAGAAAGGGCTGCCTAGCTGGAGCTAGGTCTTAATACAAGCCTGCTAGGCATGGTGGCTCTAGGCTGAGCATGGTGGCTCACGCCTGTAATCCCAGCACTCAGAAGGCTGAGGCAGGAGGATCGCCACAAGTCTGAGGCCATCCTGGGCTACATAGTTCAATACTAGCCTAGACTATACCAAGAGCTTGTCTCAAAAAACCAAAACAAAGACAAGCCTGAAGTGATCTCCTCCCAAGGGACCGCCTGGGATGGGATTCAAACCCATCCTCCAACCTCCAGCCCCGGCTGGCCTTGGCCCAGCCAGCCTGTGCTTCAGGGGTGGAGCAGAGTCTGGTCCCTGCACTCCAGGCTCAGCAGGGGGTGGGCTGGGACAAGATGGAGGCAACATTTGTCAGACAGCCCTGGCTCCAAAGGTTGCTCTCCTGGCTATACCCTCCGGGGTTTTTGCTTCTGTTTTCGTAAGGAGCAAAGAGTCTTAGAGAAAAACGGTGACCTTTTCTCTCAAGATTCGGGAATTCACCCCCCGGCAGGCTGGTCTGAAGCGGCTCCAGGACGCAGGCTCTGGAGTGCGCCTGTCTTGACTTCCTCTAAACATCTGGGGCACAGGAAATGTCTGTCACAGACTGGCGTGGGGAGGGGACCTGCAGCTGCCACAGGGGCCTCCTAGAGACGTCCACCTGAATCTCTGCCCCTCACGGTGGAGGAGCCCCAGCGGCCGCAGAGCTTGGATCCGGTGGGCACCGCAGCGTGCCAGGGATCCCACGGGAGCGGGAGACGCCGGGTGCTACGCTCTCCTCCTCTCCTTATCCACTCCATCTAAACCGACTGGGAGGAAGTCCAGTTCCTCCCCGGTCAAGCATCCCGATCCATCCCACCCGAGCGGGAATCTCCCCTAGAGCCCTCCCCTACCTGCTTCTCTGCGGCCGAGGGAGGGGTGGGCGCATCTGCTCGGAGCACTCACCCGAGCTGCGCTAGCTGCTGTGCGGGGCTTCAGCTAGGGTCTCGCAGCAGGCGATGGCGCGGCCCTGTGGCCGGGGCTGGGGCGCAGAACGCGGCCCCCTCCCTCCTTCCGCCTGGCGCGCGGGGTCCCCACGGCCCGCCTCTGCCCTGCCCCCACCGCTACTAAGGCAACCACGCCGCCGTCACGTGACCCGCTTGTGGGGGCGCTGCAAACCACGTGACCCGACGGTCCAAGAAGAGTGGGGCTCCTCTCCCGGGTCCCAGTCTGGGTCCAGACCACACGAGGTGGCAAGCAGGGGCGTCTGTTGGCGCTTTTCTCCTGCCCCAAGCCGGAGCTCGGAGGCGGCGAGGCGTGGATGCATCAGGCCCGGCTGCCGAACCATGAGCTGGGCTTTCTCCGACCCTGGGTCGGACCCTCAAGGACTGGCAGGACCATCCCTGCTAGGCCCGCGGTGGGTGGGCTGAGCGTAGAAGGGGTTCGCTGTGAGCCTCAGAGGTTGTCCGCGTCGGTCCTGGGCCGGAGAAGGGTGGGGTGGGAGCAGGGGTGGAGGGAAGGCTCGCCTGGTCGCTTCTTTTCCCAGGCTCCCGGGACCCGGGGAACTAACCCTGTGCGTGGCCCCCGGGGACGGGCGCCGACTGCAGCTGCAGAGCGCCTCTTGCCTCTTACCCTTGCTGGTGAGTTCTGTGGTTTGCGACCTGAGATATTCAATCAGGAACTTTCTTTCCAGGAAGTGCCCATGAATAATCACCGGCCGGCGAGATGGGCTCCTTTCAACCCATGGCGCCAGGCGGGCCCTCGGAGTCCTCCCTGAGTGCCTGATGGGCTGCTGCGTGCCCTACATAGGAGTTTTCCATCTGTCACGGTGGCATTGGACTGTGACACATTTACCCAGACGAAAGAAAAATTCCACTCGTGTCACTCAGTCCCAACTTTTTGACAATAGGGAGCATATAGATGTTGCAGATGGCGGACTGTTCACGCTTTAGGCTGCTGTACACAGCTGCCTGCTAAGCTGAGTGATGCCTTTTACCCCAGGAGGACTCTTATAACCAGACTGGACCAGTTGCCCCTCCTGGAGGCAGGTTAGGCCCTGAGGATGGGCATGCGACAATCCTAGGGTGACTGTGGCCTCCCTCTCCCAGAGATGCCTGTAGGAAAGCGAATTTCAGGACCCAGTGTCCTTAAACACCAGTCAGGCCAAGGCTTTCTGACTTACCGCAAATTTGTGGTGAGCAAACTTGAAAACAGGAAGAAGAGACTTTGTTTTACAAAATACTTTGTATACAGCAGTTGCATCACAGATGAAAATCCTTCAGCGAGAGAGCCCAGTGCAGGCTCTCAGGAAGCCTGGCTTTGCTGTGCCGCAGCAGGCTTCCAGCGCCAGTCAGCAAGGTCTCCACCCGAGCACAATTATCCAGCATGCCCAGGCAGAAGCGAGTGCCAGCTGTCATTACCACTGCCCTTCAGAGCCACTTTCCTAACCAGATATAGAAAATGGCAGGGTGTTTTTACCCTAAAAAGGCTTGAGGACTTCCCCTCCCCCCCAAGATGGAGGTAGCCCCGCCTATGGTGGTGCAGCCTGTAATCCCAGCAACTGGTAAGGTTGACCAATTGCAAGTTTGAGCATAGCCTAGGGAATTTAGCAAGATGGTCTCAAAAACATTAACAAATAAAAGGGACTGGGGATGTAGCGCAGAGGTACAGTACTAGTTCTACCCTAGTACTAGGTAAAAAAAAATAAAAAAGGTTGAGGGAGGCGAGAGCACCATGTTGAAAGGACATTCAGTAGTTACAAATGGGTGCATGGAGGACCCTGGAGGACCCCTTCGGGGGCTTGGGGAGCTGAGTGACAGTTACACTGCCACCAACCCCTTCCACCTTCTGGCTGGGGTGCACATTCCCCCTGCCAGGACTCTGGGCTGCAGCTGAGGCTGGCTCCCAGGTTGGCAAGTCCCTTCCTCTCCTAAGGTCTCAGCTACCCCAGCTTTTTTTTTTGTCTTTTTGAGACAGGGTCTCACTGCAGTTCAGGCTGGCCTTGAGCTCACTTTGTAGCCCAGGCTGGCCTCAAACTCGCAACAATCCTCCTGCCTCAGCCTCAAGTGCTGGGGTTACAGGCGTGCGCCACCACGCCCTGCTTCCCAGCTTTGAAAAGAATAATTCTTTGAGGATACATGCACCCAGAGTCAAGCACCTGCTAGACCCATGCATCATATCCCCTTGTTCAGTGAACCATGCTGTTTTCCCTTTAGACTTCCACACTTAGCACTGAGAATGACCAGGGTGCCAGTCTGCTGGTGCCTTACCACCACCTCCTCTGCCATTCACTGCTATGGCCTAGTCTGCTTCATCGCCTGCAGCAGCTCTGCATTTTTTTTTTTTTTTTTGGTCTTTTTGAGACAGGGTCTTGCTATGCAGTTCAAACTGGCCTTGAGCTCTCTTTGTAGCCCAGGATGGCCTTGAACTCACAATGATCTTCCTGCCTCAGCCTCCTGAGTGCGGGGATTACAGGTGAGCCCCTATATCCAGCTCCTACAGTCTTAAAGCCAACTATCTTAGTGAATTAGCCTTCCGTTACTGTAACAAATACTTGGGGCTACTTTAGAAGGACAAGGTTTATTTTGGTTTATGGTTCTGGAGGAAGCAGTCTAAATGGCATGGCCCAGGCTTTGGAGAGGACCACTAGGCTGTATCAGGCCATGGTGAGTGTAGGTGACATCCCTGTGTGGTCTGTCCCTCTCCTTATGAAGCCACTAGGACTTAATCATGGGCAGACCACCCTAATGACCTTAGCTAGCTGCTCCCTGAAGACCCCGCCTCCAATACTGTTACCATGACTCCAGAGAGGAAGCTCCTGCAGGAATGGGGGTGCAGACTGCAACCCCCACCTGACCTTTCCACTCACTTCACGGCCCGCCCTTCCTCTTGATCTTGCCGAGACCCATCTTTCTCTCAGCCCACCCTGTCTTACATTTAACCTGTTGCCACCTGTCCCCACATCATGGCAAATTTCTCAACAGAGCTGTCAACACTTTACCTCCTCAGCCCCCTGCAGCCCACTGACAATGTGTCACTAAACCCAGAGGCTCTTTCAGCTGTCAGCCCTGTCTCTTTCTTTCAGGAGACACGTTGGTGACTCTGCTCAGATGTTTCTTGCTGCCAGGGTCTGTCCCCTAGTGCTCCTCAGTGTCAGCCTGGGTCTCCTCTTCACTACACTCCTCCCTGGCTGGTCTCTTCTGCTCCACTGCTTCAAGGACCATGTGCAGCCTGAGGATTCCCAAGTGTCACCTTGAACCTGGATCTCCCCTCCCGGCCGGGGCCCGTGACTTCACCGTGCCCCAGCTGAACTTGTCACTTTGTGTCACCCTGATACACCTGCTCCATCTCTAGCCCCCCCCCCCCCCCCCCCCCCCCCCCCCCCCCCCCCCCCCCCCCCCCCCCCCCCCCCCCGTCTCAGGGAATGTTCCTTCATCCGCCCAGGTTATGACATGATCAATCTGGTATCATCCTGGACTCCTTCCCTGCGCATCCAGTCCTGGGAATTCTCTTGCCAGAAGTTTTCAGAACTGTTCCCCACGTGCCCCTGTTCAGGCCACTGTTACCTCCAGCTGAACTGCTGCCTAACCGTTGCTCTTGTGCCCTTCCAGGGAGTTCTCTGCACCCAGTGAGGCCTGCACGCAGCAGCACCCTGCACTGCTCCGGTCAGAGCAGAGCTCCTGGAAGGCGGGGGCACTTCCTGTGTGCATGACACTGGCCCTGGATCCCTGGGGTTGAGCCCTTGCTGAGTGTTCCAGGAACAGCTGCTACAGTCCTTGGAAGGAGCAAAGCTGCCAGCGGCCCCTCTGGACTCACTCCAGGTTGATCTCTCAGACTGTGCTCCTTATGGAAATACATGTTAATACATGGTAATTGGAGCTCCCTTTCATCAAGCATGCTAAAGAGAAAACATCAATTAACGTCAGCAGGGGAAAACACACCTGCTCCCATGAAGGCGAGGGAAACGGTTTCCATAGTTCTTTCCCCAAAGCAGTAGGGACTGGATCAAGCCATATTCCTGAGTCTAAGTCAGAACATCACTTCTCTAACTCAATTTAACAATGGGTTTCCCAGATATATGATAATGGTGCACGCCTATAAGCCCATCACTCTGGGAGGCCAAGGCAGGAGGACTGTAAGTTTGAGGGCAGCCTGGCTAATTTGGCAGTTTGGGGAGGTTCTGTCTCACAGTAAAAAAGGACTCGGAATATAGCTCAATGCAAAGGCCCTGAGTTCAATCCCTGATGTTGAAAACAGGAAGTAAATTTAGAACAGTAACAGTACTTCAGGTGCTCCAAGCCTGCATTTCTCAAGGTGGTGGTTGGGAGGACAGTCCCCCAGGACACGTTTAAAATGTGGATTCTGAGCCTGAAATGTAACGAACCAAATCTCCAGGGGCATCACCCAGGAATCTGGATTTTTATTTTATTTATTTAGTCTTTTTGAGGCAGGGTCTTGCTGTCTTTGAGCTCACTTTGTAGCCCAGGCTGGTCTACAACTCACAATGATCCTCCTGCCTCAGCCTTCCGAGTGCTGGGATTACAGGCGTGTGCTCCCACGCCCGGCTAGTAATCTGGATTTTTAAAGGGGCTCCTTCACAGCTGCACGCATGTGACAAATCACTTTAGCAGCCTCCTAAAACTACCTACCTACAGGCAGCTATCCATTCTTCCTGCCATATTAGTAGTTTGTCAGGTTTGAAGGGTGTCCCTGTCTGATTTCAGTCCCTGGAGATTGCTCAATTGTGTAATGGATATTTAATGAGTCTCTACTACGTCACAGCACTGTGTGGCACTGGTGATGCAGCAAAGAACAGGAAGCTATGTCCTGGTTCTCACAGAGCTGCAGGTGCTGTGGGGCCAGATAGTAAATGATGGACAGGTGCTGTAGAAGAGAAGGAAAAAAATGGTGGCAGTGAGTAGGTAGAAGCCACTTCAAAGAGCTGGTATCTCAGCTGAGGGCAACTAAGAGGCAGCTGCAGGGCTTCTGAGGTAGGTGTGAGCGGGCAGATATGATGCCATCAGGAGCGGGGGTGAGGGTGGCACGGGAGGTAGGGGGGCAGTGCCAGCCCTTAGGGCTCTGCAGCTCATATTTTACTCCAAGTCGGGGGGCGGGGAGGGCTCCTGGGGACTGCACACTGGCAGTGACGAGATCTGGCTTCCATCTGCGAAGTGTCCCCTGGCTGCTGCACAGAGAATGGGGGGGTAACAGCAAAGGAGGCACCACCCACCAGTGGACTGGGGCGACAGCACACACTGAGTGCAAGGTCCAGGCCTTGTTTAACAGAGGGTTTTGGGAAAGGGTAAGAAAAGCAGGAAGCAAAGGTGATGAGCAGTTACTGAGGTGGGAAGCTGGAGGGGGCCATGCTAGGGCTCAAGTGCCCCTTCCTCTCACACTACACTTGAGGTGCCCATCAGATACCCAAGGGTGGCTGTCAAGCTGCTGAGAGGACCCAGGCGTGTGGGGCTCTGGGGTAGACAAGCCTAAGAGAGGCAGAAGATACCTGTGGGGACAGCAATGAAGCCGGACAAGCTCTTCTGGGGCTGCTGTGGACAGAGAACAGCATGCTGATCAGCCCTATGCTTGGGGAGGGGCAGACTTGGCGTGAAGAGGACAAGCGCAGTGGGCGATGGGGAGGGGAAAGGTGGATGGGCCCTGGCCTGGCCTACGGGTGGGAGAACAAGGAGCCTGAGCTGGGTCCCTGTTTACTGCCCTAACAGGAGATGCCGAGACTTGTCTACTGGCCTGGGGGGGTGGTGTGTGTGCAGGAACCAGAACTTAAGGGGAACTGTGGGGCCATCCTGCACTGTGCCAGTTTGGAGACAGAGGCGCCTGGAAGGCTGGGCTGGTGCACAACGTGGGGGCTGTGCAGCGCAGGCCCAAGGCCTGTTTTCTGTGGCCTCTGAGATGGTGAGACCCACAGGAGGGAGCAGAAGTCTGAGGCGAGCGCACACAGCTCCTGTGGAAAGCACCAGTCTGGGGATGGGCAGGCAGAGCTGGGCTGCAGTGTGGCATCTGAGGGCCCCGCTCCACATGGGATGGGCAGCACAGCTGCCAGCTTCTCCAGGTGAGATGCGGGCGTTATGGGGAGGAGCTGGGCTCAGTGCCCTGCTTTGGGAAATGCTCCTCTGTGCTTCCAGGCTGCTCACGTACAATCACCCCATCCCCTCCAACAGCCAAAACTCATTATCCACAGGAACTGTGTTCTGTGAAGCCATCAAACACTACATCAACTAGGCCTGAACCCCTGCTCCTCAGGGAAACAGGACTGGGTTCTTGCCGGCCTCTGAGCACATTTCCAACAGCCCAGCCTTACATGACCTTGTCTTGTGTTTCTATTTGAAAGCACCTTATTCACTCCCTACTGCTGATTCGTTAACGCCGGGCTCACAACCAAGATGTATGTAACACAGATTTCCTCTACACGCACAGGGCCTTCTTGCACTTAGGAACACTAGACAGCACTTCAGTGCTATGCCCAGGGACACTACCAATCACCAAAGCAAAAATGCAAAAAATCTGCCACTAAACACACCCTGAGAAGGACGCTGTGCAGTATGAGCTGATACAAGCAAGCCTTGCCTATTGGACCTCAGGTGGGGACACATGAATCGTCAGGCAACTCCAACTCTCCACCATGCGTGCCTGGAAAGGACTATGAAAGCAAGGTGAGCATGGACTGTGGGGTCACAAGTTAATTTTAATAAACAAATTCACAAATATGGGCTCATCTACACTTTATGCCACACCGCACTATACTATTACCAAACACACATGCAGCCAAGCTCCAGACGGCACACAGGTTCCTGCCAGCTTGAACCACCAGGGGTATAGGTGTGACTGTCCCATCGGGCAGCTTATACCACTGCTGGTAAAAATGGATCTAATCATATTTATTGGTGTTTTTGCTAATAAAATTAATAAAAAGCCCCCTGAAGGGGAAGTCACACATGTACCACTGTCATGAATGTGTGAAAGGAGGGTTTTGCAGCCCACAGCTCTGGTAGGGACCCCAAGGACCTCTCCCACCAAGCCTCTCCCAAGGATAGCATGTCTGTATGACAGATTCTAGAGGCATTAAGGCTGGGTTCAATTCCCAGCTCTACCACTTACACACTGATGGATGAATACTGTAATAAAACGATTCCACCAGAAACATTAAAGGGTGTTAAAGTGCCCAACACATATGTTAACAATGAGCGAATGGAGGGGAGGCCTACCTGTTGTAAAGCGGAATCGTTACAGAAGTCTTCTCCCCTCCAGGCACTAACTAGGCCGACCTGCTTTTAGCTCCTGAGATCGGGTAAGGTGGCTCGCTCGGGTCGGTATGGCTGCAGTTGTGAGGTTTTATGACAGGGACGTATGCTCCCCTCCGGACTAGTCTACCCCCGTACGCCACCAGCAAGGGCGTTACTTCATGACTCTCCCTAATTGCGGCTTTGAGGGGGTGCACTCTAGTCTTACCTATTCCCTTCTCGGTGACGGCATCTATCTTCTTTTCCCAAATACTACCCTGGAGACAGAATCATTACGCCGTTAGAAGTGCTGACGATCCCCTAACAGTGGTCAGAAACTGTGGCTGCACATTTTCGGCCTAATCTCAAAAGCTACTTGCTCAGCCACCCGCCACACGACTGATGGACGTGTCTCTCGGCACAGCCAGGTGACCTGGCAGGGGCAGGGAGGGACTCGCCCCAGTTCTCACTTACCAGAGGCAAAGCCAGGACCCAAAACCAGCTTAGGCTCCTAGCCCGGCACCCTCAGTGGCCTTGGCCGGAAGGACGCTAACGAGACACACGTTTGGGGGCGAGGAAACGGAGACAGGGAAACATGAATCCAGAGACAGGATAACTAAAAACACGTCACAACAACCAACCAGTCCCCAACACAAGAGAAATACAGATCTCAAAATGTACAGCCAGGTTGTGTGTTAATTTATTAGGGCTGATGCTTCATTTTGGCCTTTTAAGAAAGAAAAAGTCCTGCGACTCAAGCTACCAAAAACGGACAGGCGTTAGCACAGATATCATGTGGCTCAGAGTAGGGCCGGGGAAATCTCCGCTACAGAAGTGAAATAAAACGTCCCTGGGCTTCCCATCACTGAAAATAACTACTTCCTCGATGCTGTTGCAGCCCATAAAGGCACACAACATACTTAGCAGCTGGACAGAATCCACATATGGAGCAAAGGCTCTAATTTGAAACAAACTCTGTCAACCCTGTTTGCCTGCGGGCACTAAGGACAAAGCTGCCCCCGGCCACCTGCCATGCGCCCCAGCTCCCCAGCACAGTGCCCTGCACTCTGGAGCTGCTGGTTCCATTCCAGCCAGGATACACGTGAGCCTGGACACACAGTGGAGCGCCGGCCGCCTCTCTGCCCCCGTGCCCACATGACCCCGGCAGAGCGCAGTCCCTAGGATTCTACCCAATGCGAAGGGCGATTGCTTTCAGTCCCCCTTGTTTAGAGCCCCGTTGGCTTCCAGATGAAAATGCAGCTTTTGACCAATACCCCACCCCCTCCAGTATGGCTAAGACTCCTCTGGGACTCTACCTGGCTCAGCCAGGCCTGGATTCTCTACCTGCTAATTTCTCCAGCCACTGGGCTTCCCCATGGCTCTTTCCCAGACCGCTCCCTTCATATGGCCCGGCGTGGCCCCTCTGTGGCAGGGCCTGCCCCTCCCCCCAGTCAGCCCTGGCGCCGAGGCTGCATCCCTGCTGAGTCTGGGAGCAGGTCCACGTCCCAGGACCTGTTGAATCTTGAGGCCTTGTCTCTATTGTGTCATTTCATGGCCTCTCTACAGCTTTGGTAATTAATGTTTCACATGTCCGAACAAAACCTAGAGGTTTTCTGTTCTTTACTGCAGAAATATTTCCTTGCAAAAACCAGCCCCAAGCTCATCACTGGTCGGGTAGAACAGGCGCCAGCTGCTGGCGAGGCACTCTTCCCCCTCTGGCAGGAACACGGGGGGCACGCTTTCAGGCAGTGTCCAGGATGCTCGCCCTGTCCCCTGGGCTTCCATGTGTTCTCTAAGCAGCCTTCTTGCCTGCTGGTCGTACTGAGGGTCTCCTAAGGCTGTGGTTGCAGAAAGCGCCAGGCTTGTGACAGCTGCTGTGCAACCTCATCGCCCCATGATGAAGCTGGGCTCGTCTTCCTCCTCTTCCTCCGCTCCAGACGTCTCCTCAGAGCTACTGGCTGGCTGCTCCTGGGACCGACTGGGTCCTGAAACCACACAACAGTGAATTATAGACACACAAATGTGCCCGAAAGGTACCCTAAAAAAGGCGAGAGCTGAGGGAACACGGGTGCCTCTTGTAGACAGCACAGCCAGGAGATGGAGGCAGGCCTCCCACCTGCCTCGCCCCACATCCTTCCTCCTGGTCTTCTGAGGCTCTCACCAAAAAGCCCAGCCACACAGAAGACCCCGACATCCCACAGACCAGGCCCACTGCTTTGGTATGGCTCCCGTCCTCGACAATGCCCCCACGGGGCCACTTCCCCAGCTGGCCCTGCCATGTCTACTACCGGGCTGCCAAGGGTCCCGCCAGAGTCTCAGGCTCTCACTGCAGTTGCAAAAGGAGTGCCAGTAACTGTGCAGCGGGGCTGGGGCCAGGCTCAGTGACTGAGTGCGTGCCTAGCGTGTCCAAGGCCCTGGGCTTGATCGTTACCACCAAAACAGAACACAAAACACCCCCGTGTAGCCAAAGGCTCTTCTGGCTCTTCCCAAACCCCTGCCGCAGTCCTCTCCCCAACACCCTGCTGGCAACTCCTGAGTCCCAGGCATTTTCCCTGCCACAGGTGCCAGTGCCACAGTGCAGCTGAGCTGGCCCAGGACCCAGCAGCGATGGCCCATTCCCCGTCCTCCTCTGACGCTCTTATAGGAGCTGGAAAGTGGAGCAGATCACAGGGTGGCATGAAGTCCTGCAGCTCAGCCATTTGGGGTGGCACCTCAAGGACAATGGCCACATCAGGTCCCCTGGACTGGCCAAGGGCCCCAGCCCGCACACAAGCAGGAGCCATCCCTGCTGCCCTGTGCCCACAGAGCTTTGCTGTTATCACCAGAGGTTGACAGGGCTTAGGGGACCCAAGGGACAACACAGCCTAAAAAATCACTTCCCCACCCTCCCTAGGAGGGGACACAAAAAAAGAGTTAAAAAACCTCTGAAAACGCCCCATCACCCCACCACTGAACACCGTGGACCCTATTTGCTCAACACACAGTCAGGGCCTACACCTTGAAGGACCATCTTTAAGGGGAGAAGCTGAGAGCTGGCATGGTGGTGCACACCAACAATCCCAGCCTCCCGGGAGGCTGAGGCAGAAGGACTGGGAGCTCGAGGCCTGCCTGGACTAGACACTGAGGCCCGTCCCACTAAGACAGACAGAGAGACAGAGAGACAGAGAGACAGAGAGACAGAGAGACAGAGAGACAGAGAGAGAGAGAGAGAGACAGAGAGAGAGAGAGAGAGAGAGAGAGAGAGAGAGAGAGAGGCCTACATGTAGTGCAACTTTCCAGTCTTTGAACAAAATGCATCTACCTAATTCATTCTGTCAACATAATAAATAAGGAAACAGTAATAAATAATAAAGAGCTTACTTTTCACCAGCTATTAAACTTAATGCTGGGAATATAAGAATTCAGAGATACTTAAAACAAAATACCACAACACAGTATTAGAATGGCTAATATCCAAAAACCTGGTAACAGCAACTGGCAGCTGGTGAGGATGCAGAGAACTCAACTTTCAGCCCTCCCCGGGGTAGCGCGAAACTGTACAACCACCTTGGGAAACTGGGGCAGTTTTTTAAAAAGCAAAACAAATTAACCTTACTATACTATCCAGTAGTCACTTCTAGGCATTTACTCAATTGAGTGGAGACAAATGCACATGAAAACCAGCACCCAGCTGTCTGGTGCAGCTTTATCCTTAGTTTTCCAGATTGAGTTCCACTCTTGATCTCCTACTCAGCCTCCCAGAATGCTGGGATTCCATGTGACCACACAGCTAAGACACTGACAAATCTTTAAAGGTATGCTATTAAGTGAAAGAAGCCAATTAAAAATCCTGTATATTACACAATTCCAATCCTGCAACAGTGTGGGAAAGGCACAAAGCAGAGACGGTAGCAGGGGTAGGGCAGGGAGGAGGTGGACAGGTGAAGGCCCAGGGGTTTTCAGGGTGGTGAAGCCGTCCTGTGGTGCAGTATGAAGAGTGGAGGATGCGCGGTGTCATGCATTTGACAGAATCCAAAGAGTGGTACAACACAAAGAACCAAACCTTAGTTATGCAAAACTGTAAAAGCCATTTAGGAGGCCACAGATCCCAGGATGGAGAGCAAAGCTCACACACGGATGGCACTGTGCTACCACTGTCTGAACCTCTGCGAAGGAGTGGGGGACAGTGCTGGTCCAGGGGCTCTGGAACAGCCCACCACCCTAGACCACAGATGATAAATGAGCCCATTTCCCACAGGTAATGGTGACCCGCAAGCCACCAGCATGTGCACTGGACTCAACAGTGAAGCACACGGATGGCAGGTGGATGGTGGGAGCAGAGCTACTCACATCCAAGTAACCAAGGACAGAAGGACAGAATGGGTCGGAGGTGCTGACTTTGGTACCAACCCATGCTTACTTACACAGTCACAAGTGACTGCACATCAGCGTTTACACATCTGTGTCTACGCTGCTTAGCACAGTCATGTGCCGTATGAAGATGCTTTTGACTAAGCTGGTCTGCACAGAGGATGGAGGTTGCATAAGACTATGTCCTCATGCTGTCACAGCTCTCAGCGTAAGCGTACCCAGAGAGGCCGGCACAACCACACACCCACTCGCCAGCGCGCATCCCAGAAAACAGCCCCACTGGTCGGCGATGGCTGCTATTTCCTTACTGTCAATGGAGAAAGCCCAAACCACCCCCCTCCCGGAAGTGAAGTGTCCCCCTCACTCCGGCCTTGTTTCCAACACCCCTCCTGCAGCAAAGGAAACCGGGACTTCTGGACAAATGGGTGATTCCACGCCCAGGGCAGGACACACACAAGATGAGCCTGGAATATCTTGTAGTGATACAAAGTAAGGAAGTGCTAAAAAAGACAAGCCCACAAGGGTGGGACTTTACCAAAGGGAAACATGAGCCAGGGTAAAGAGCTCCTGCTTGGTGGCCAGAGCCGAAACAATTTGAAAAATGAGATAAAGTAGTAGGATTATAACCTGAAGTACAAAGTAAACATTCCCCATGATGTGATGAAATGGTCACTTTACCTCTGTGCAGTTCATCCCCAAAAGGCCCCAGTGTAATTATGAAAAAACACCAGACAAACCCCAACTGAGGGGACATTCTACAGAACCTAACCCACAAGGTCTGAGAAACTGTCACAGACAACAAGGATTAAATGTTATGTGGTGCCCACAATTGATTTTGGAAAAGGTGCAGGGCATTAGATAAAACCAAGGGAATTACAGTAAGGTCTGGATTTTAGCTCCTAAGTTGTTCATACTGATTCATTAATTGTCACTAATACACCATATAAACTTATTAAACCAAGGACACTGGGTCTATGAGAACTCTCTGTACTATCTGCCATTTTTCTGTAATTGTAAAGCTATCCTGAAATTGAAAAGTTAACAAAAAGAAAGAAAAAGAAAAAGCCAAGAACTGAGGTTATATTTAGGAGATAAGCATGTTATGTGATTTAGCAGATTTTATAACCAAAACCCTATGGACTTAGGGCAAGGCTGCCCCTGCAGCATGGAGGGTGCAAAGCTGGGGGTGGTGCGTACAAGAGGAAGGTGGGGGAGGAACAAAATCTCCAGGCTCCCACGGTGAGGGGGCAGGACGAGGAGGGGAGGCCAGTGGCCTGAGCGCAGCAGGAAGACTCAAGGGCAGAGGTGTAGGTGCAGCAGGGTGGAGGGTGTGGGAAGGCAGCACGCATCCAAAGCACTGGAGAGCCAGGAAGGCTGGGGGCTACTGAGCAGGGTTCAAGCAGGGTCACCTCACAGTAAGTATGGGCACCTGGGATCCAATCTTGGCCCGCCACCCACTCCCTCTGTAGCTCTGAGGGTGCCACCATTACTCAGTATGTGAAGTCTGTCATTTGTGAAATTTACATAGCACTGCTGACAGGGCTACTGTGAGGATTCAGTTCACAGTCAATACGGGCACAGCATTTAGAACTATGAGTACAGAGTAAATGTTCAGTGTCAGCTAGTATTGTAAACTGAAGAAGCCTGAGTGGCAATGATGAAAGAGCTTTAGAGCCGGGCCTGGTGGTGTGCACCTGCAATCCTAGCACTCCAGGAGGCTGAGGCAGGAGGATCAAAACTTTGAGCCTAGCCTGGGCAATTTAGTTATATAGGAGCAAGGTCTCTACATGCAGAGCCTCAAACATGCCAGGCATATGCTGTGTTGTGCTACTAAGCCACATCCCAAGTCCTCTACTTTAATTTTACCTTGGAGGCTTTTTGTTTTTTTGCCTTTTTTAAATCTTGTTTTTTTCCTTCCATATTAAAGACTTCACAAAATCCTCAATTAGACCTTGATTTCTCCTCTAATAGGTACCTTTCTGGTACCTATTATTCTTCCCTATTCTTCCCACTAAGGAAGAATAATTTTTAAAGACCAGCACCAATGATAGTCATAACACCTGATACTGGCCAGCACAGTGACTCAGACCTGTAATTGCAGCTACTGGGCAGGGCAAGGCTAAGGATCCCAAGTTCAAAGCCATCCTGGACAACTCAGCAAGACAACTGTCTCAAGATTAAAGGGCTGAGGCTGGGGCCCAGTGGTGAAGCACTCTGCCTACCTAGCACATGGGGCCCTGCATTCGATTCTCAGTGACATAGAAAAGAACAACAAAACATCCCCAAAGACAGTATTATTCCTTCAGAAAGTGGTCCAAAAGCCCTGAGTTCTTTTTATGCTCTGTGACCTAGTAATTCCTATGTCTTGAAATTTATCTTAATTTATGGCATCAGAGAGCGAGAGAAGAGAGACAGACAGGCACATGCTACTCACTCAAGCATCTCCCACGGAAGACAAAACCAGGAGTCACAGCAATGCCTCATGAGGAGGTTGGATGTGACACCACACGTCAGCTCTTGTGCGCCATCACACCATGCTTGCAAAGCCAGGCATCTGTCTGTAGTCTCAGCAACTCAGGAGGCTTGAGAGTATGTCTGACACCAGGCAAGGCAACATTAGTGAGACCTCGTCTCGATAAAGCAAATAGAAACACGATCTATATGGAGGTGATCTTTTAGCTTTTTAAAATTATTTCCTTCTGTTATTCTTATTCTACTGTCTACATATATTTTAAAATCCAGGAATGTGACATTTTATTCACAGATTACAAGCATACTGGATAAAACACTACCAATTTTAACTGAAACTAGTATTTTTTTTCCCCTGGTGCTGGGGACTGAACTCGAGAACTTGTGCATGCTAGCCAAGCGCTCTACCAATGAGCTATAGCCCCAGCTTTATATATTTTTTAAAGAAAATCTGATGAATGCTAGGTGTGGTGGCACACATCTGTAATGCTAGCACTCGGGGAGGCTGATGGCAGGAGGATAGCTGTGAGTTCAAGGCCAGCCTGAAGTGCATAGTAAATCCCTGTCTCAAAAAGAACAACGACAATTAAAAAAAAAATCTGATGAATGAATATACTAAGAAACTCTTGTTCCATGGAACTGTAGGGTTATGGGACCTTACAATGTTAAGTGATAAAATCAGTACAACTATAATTATGGTGTTAACATAAATAAAGCTTATGTATGAAAAAGTGAAGTTGAAGAAATGATGTTAAAATGTTATACTTATTTTACCTAAGGAATACAGGTAACAATTTTGACTTTATTGTTTTCTGCATACTCTGAAAATTTCTAAAATCTTAAAATACTACCCTTTCTCTCAAAAGACACAAAGGAGGGCTGGGGGTATAGCTTAACTGTACAGTGTGAGTGTTTTACATGCACAGCCCTGAGTTCCACCCCCAGCACCACAAAAGAAAGAAACACAAAAGATATGAATAGATTTCCAACACAGTATTGTAGGGAAAGGGGGGAGGCAGGCAGGGAAATAATACCAGGAATGCCTCAGTAAGCTCTGTGCCAATCCTGACTGGAAAGAGTTAAACTCTTGCCAGCCAGAGCCAAGGGCTGATAAGCAGCAGCCCCAGCACCTGGCTCTTAGCTGCCCCTCCCCACTGCGCAGTGAAGTGCAAAGAAACAAAGGGGGTGGGGCTACACAACAGAAAATTCACTTAGCCCATAAACTACACCCCCCTGGACACTGGCACATACATGTATTACTCTCTCACTGCAGCACTGCACTAAGTGTACCTCCTTACCTGCTAACTCCACCCAGTGTGTAAAATCCTTTTAACACACAGAGGGCCTGACAGGACAGCAAACAAAAGTCTGAGAATGCGCCTGTAGGCAGCATGGCCAAATTCCGGATCCTAGGGGCTAAAACAGCCAATCAGGTTGTGACAAATGGGGGTGGAGTGGGGTGTCTTTCTGCCGCATTAATAAAAGGGGCTGAAGACAAAAGCCCTCAGGTTTTTTGCTCTATACCCCTTACTCCTCTCACACAGGGTAGCTTTTGGTCCCCTCCTTTCCTGCAAATAAAATGTTTTTGTTTTCTCCCTTTTAAAACAAAAGTGTATCTCTGACTTCTTATTGATATCAAGTGTACAATCTTGCTGAGCTGCGTGGACAGCACAGCAGCACAACCTTAACACACACCACCCTAAACATTTTGTTTTGTTCTGTTTCTGAGGCAGGGTCTTGCTGTGCAGATCAGGCTGGCCTTGAACTCACAGCGATCCTCCTGCACCACCACCTGTAGCACCACACCTGGCTCCTAAATGTAACAGCAGCTTTAAAATTTGGCTTTGCACTACACAGTTCAACTCAAAACACATACTGAGTGCTTCTAAGTCAGTATTTCTCAGGTGGCAGGGATTCTGTCCCACCCCTGGCAATATCTGAAGGATATTGTCTTTGCTAGCATGGGCAGAAGTTAGGGTGCTGTTAAACAGCTCAGCAAATGACATAGCCCCTCCCAACAAATATTCCAGCCAAATGTCAACAATGCTGCAGTTGAAAAACACTGCCAGAGTTGCCAGAGGAGTACTTAGCAACAAAGCACCTTAGGGCCACCCTGGCTTTCGGTGGTGCACAGATCTGTTTGAATAAATAAGACTGGGGTTAGAATATATCACTTTGGGAGTGCAAGGTTTCAGAATAATCCACGTTGGCTTCATGCCATCATGCAGATGTGAGTTCCACACCAGCACAGAGATCAAGCTGTGTTGTAGGCAGCTGAGTTAGACAGTAATATAGGCAGTCAGGCAGGGCTAAGCCTTTGAAGGAGCCAGTATGGAAGACAAGATACCTTGCAACTGCTGGACAAGACAAATGAAACAAATGCACCCACGTACCTCCCTAGGGATGGACGTCAGGGATTGATATTCTAAATAGGTATCCCGCACCTTGAAAAAGCCAGGAAGGGTCACTAACCCAACCCTCCAGGAAAAACCCCCTGTGCTGTATTCACGCCTGTCTGCTACCTGATTCACTTCCCCATTTGATCCTGATTTAATCCATTTTACCTGAGCAATTATTCTGTAATCTTATTGGTTGACTATAGTTTTGTCCCACCACATTCCACCTTGGGATGTAGCTCAGCGTGAAGCCTGGGTTCAATTCTCAGTGCTGCAAAACTGGAGAGGGGGGAAGGTCGGACATAGTGGTGCACACCTGTAATCCCAGCACTCTGGGAGGTTGAGGCAGGAGGACTGTTATGAGTTCAAGACCAGCCTGGGCTACAAAGTGAGCTCAAGGCTAGCCTGAAGTGCATAGTGAGAACCTGTTGCAAAAAAAAAAAAAAAAAAAAAAAAAAAAAAAAAAAAAAAAGCCCAAAAAACCGAGGTTGGGGTATTGTACTAAAAACTGCACAATCATAAAAAGGCTAGGAAAGGGGTTTTAAGGAACTCCAGCACACTGGGCATAGTGGTGCACACTGATAATCCCAGCATATGGGAGGCTGAGGCAGTAGGTACAACTTTGAACCCCCCCTTGGGCAAATTAGTGACTTAGAGAGACCCTGTCTCAAAATAAAAAGTAAAAAAAGGGCTGGAGATGTAGCTTAGTATGATAACTCTGGGTTCAAACCCTTGTACCAGGAAATATAGAAAGTAATATGTAGCTCCAAAGAGCCAATACAAGTTCATTAAGTATAAATTCACAGCAAAGTGATTTCCGTTTCTTGTTCCAAAACGGTTCTTAAGAGTTACTGACAAGGGAAGCTCTCCGCTATGGTGTATCTGAACAATGAAAAGGAGAGCCCCAGGAAACCAGAAAGTGTGAGGAGACCCTGGGATGGGAGAAGATGAGAGGAGACATCAAGTGTTGTCTGTAACCTCCTGGGCTTCTGCTGAACGGCAAATGCCTGGATCTGGCAATCCTCATCCTCATCTCCAGACCGAAAACCCAAAGAAGGGAATGCAAAGAAGTACACCCCAACGTGGCCACTGGGTGGCACACAGGGACCGCCAGCCAGTGCACAGCAGTGCTCTGGAAACTGACCTGTAGGTGCAAGGACAACCTACAGAATGTGGGTTAGAACCAGCGTTTGGACATAATTAAACTGACTGCCCACTAGGCAAATATCACAAGGCCCAGAGCATTGTGATCTTAATAGCCAAAGAATCCATGTTACAAGAGACACATACCCAGCTCATAAGGAATCAGGAAAATCAACTTGCATGGGAAAGTCAATCAACAAAGGCCAATGCTGAGACAGCGCAGGTACTGGAAGGAGCAAACATATACAAGCATCCATTTTTAAGAACGTCCAGGACAGCGCATGCTCTTACAGGAAAAGGGAGACAGAAGACAGAAACTGCAGCGAAGGTGACACGGAAGGCTGTAATCCCACCACTCGGGGCGGGAGAGGTCGGTCTCAAAAATAAAAAGGCCAGGGAAGTAGCTCAGTGTGAAGGGCCTAAGTTCAACGCCCACTACTGCAACGAGGAAAAAGAAAGAGAAAAGTTGGTACAGAGAATTGAATGGAAATTTTAGAACTTTTCCAAAGGACACAAAAATTGAACTAAACCAGAAAAAATTAGCAAATTTGATAAAAGACATGCCTACAAATTCATGTAGCTTAATAACCCCCAAACAAGAGAACCCAAAGAAATTCACACGGAAACATCATATTCAAACTTCTAAAATCTAAACACAGGGCCCCATCCTCTGCCACGGTCTGTGGACACCTGAAACCCAGCACAGTATCAAGCCCACGTACGCAGACTATGTTTGCTCCTATACACAGACCTATCATGAAGTTTAACTTAGAAATTAGGCACATGAAGAGATTAATAATACCCAATAATAAAGTAGAACAATTATAACAATATACTATAATCAAAGTTATTTAAAACTTATGAGTTGTTTATTTCTAGAATAGTCCAGTTAATGTTTTTAGACAGTGAATAACTGAAAGGGCAGAAAGTGAAGTTCTGGGTCAGTGGGGGTTTCTGCACTAAAGAACCTCAAAAGCACCCAGCAAAAAAAAAAAAAAAAAAAAAAAAAAAAAAAAAAAAAAAAAAAAAAAAAAAAGCAACGACAGACCAATCTGAATGACTACTGATGCATTATGAGACACCACAGACCCAGAAACCCACACCCACAGTGCTGAAGGAAGTGCTGGCCAGAATCCCACATCCAGTGACAACAAATCCTGAGGACAAAGGTCGGTACAGATAGAAAGAGCAGCTAAGGAAATTCACAGCTGACGCATTCTGAGCAAATGACTGAAGAAAGATCTGTAGACATAAGGGTAACATGCCAGGAACAAGGAAAGAGCAATGGTTTGTATCTGGTTAATATTTGAGACTGTTCTCCTCTTGTGATCTTTGAAAATATTTGATGTTTGACAATCAGCAGAGCTGGGTATGGTGGCACACACCTGTAATCACAGCACTCGGGAGGCTGAGGCAGGAGGGCCATTGAGTTCAAGGCTGGATTGAACTACATATCAAGAACCGCTCTCAAAAAAAACCAAAACCAAACCAAACAAAAAATAAGACCCCGCTTCCCAAAAAGAAAAGAAGTAGAAAAAGAAAATATGCTGAACACCTGCTGAAGTATTCAATGTCTGCAGGTGTTAATTCATAAGACAAGAGGACCTGTGCAGTAGGAAGTTTCGTATTTCTACTTTGGTTGATGCAGACTGGAAGCAGATTGCAAAGGCAGTAAGTGTACAGCAAAGAACCACATGAATGCTACAAAAGAGGATTAAAGAATTAAAGACACAGTTGACAAATCAAAACAGAAAAAAAAATGTTCAAATAAAAGCTGGGTGTGTTGGTGCACACCTATAGTCCCAGCACCCAGGAGGCTGAAGCAGGAGGCTCAGCACAAGTTGGAGGCCAGCCTGAACTACACAGTGAGTTCAATGAAAGCTACCCTCAATCACATAGCAAGACCCTATCCCCCCCACAAAAAAAAGTTTAAATAATTCAAAAGACAGAAAAGAAGAAACATACAAGAAACAGACAATAAAAATGGTAGCCCTAAATCAACCATACCAATAAAAACAGTTTGACAGAATAGATTTAAAACAAATTAGTACAGGCTGTGCTCAGTGGCAGGGGCCTTGCCTAGAAGTGTATGCCCCTGGATGCCATTGCAGCAGTGTGGAGACAAAAGCCCTGAATATTCATAGGTCATGTACTTCAAACACAATGACATAGGTGGTTAAAATAGAGAGGGATGGACATACTTCCAGAACTGCACACTCTATCTCCTAGAGGAAACCTCTAGAAAAGCAACAAGAACCTTCGCAAAAACTGTAAAAATCAAACTTACCCAGAACTGTGGAACAGCTCCCTGAATTGTATGAGAAAAACACCTGGATCCCAGTAGTAAGAGTGAGCTCTGCGGGGCTTTAACATGCCCTAGTCGCCTTCCCCTCCGCCCAACTCGGACACAGGCCTTCAAACCAGGACCCTCCCAAACCCAGCAGCTGTGGAAACCGGCTGCCACCAGAGGAGGCAAGCAGGCCGGGAGCCACATCCCTATCTGATCTGTCCAACTCCCTGGAAAGTTCTCGCAGCTGACCTGACTCAGAGCCAGTGGAGTGCACAGCATTTTCCCCCAGGGTACTTGTCAACTGCTATCAGTGGCAACAGATTATTACTGTGGCAGGCGCCAGAGGCCGCCAGAGCAGCCGAAGCAGCCAAGGCACTAATCAAGAAGCTGAGGAGGAAACGCTGGGACACATATGTAAGCCTACGCGCATGCCCAGGGAAGTCCTGCAAAGGTCCCAGTCTCTCACCTCTGCTGCCCTGAGGCTCTGCAAGCAAGAGTGAAGGCTGAGCAAACCGCACACCCTGCCAGCCCACATGTCACTCTCCAACCTGTGTTCACAGCCCCTTGGCAAAGTCCAGGTGACTTAACTGGTTTAAGGCATTTAAAGAAATCATCACCTTTCAGTCCACCACTAAGCCTGTCAAGCAGACTTCAGTGGGCACAAAACAGAGAACTCTGGCTTCCCCCAGCTGGGGAATCAGTAAGCAACACGAGAAAATCAATAAACATAAGAAGCAACAATGACAATGAGCCGCATTGAGCCGTTACTCAACAGTAAATGCCAAATGGGAGGGTCAAGCGGCCCAGAGCCCGGAGCCCTTTGTACTTCATAATACAGGGGTCCAAACCACAGCATCCCCTCAACAGAGCCTGACCCTCGCTCTTAGGCCCAATCCCATGTGCAGGTCAGAGAAAATGACCACGTGGTCTACTTGAGGGATGAGGTCCTAATAGCCACATTTTAGCAGTTTCAAATAATTTACTCTAGGAGAGGGTAAGGGACACCCTAAAACCATCTACAGTGTATCATCTAGTAAATCCACAACTCAAGAGGGAGCTGGCTCTGGGAGAGGCCAGTACTTCAATAACTAGCAAAAGCCTGAGTTTATCCTAAGCTCAAAACCACAACGCTGCACCCAGGAGCCCAGCAGGTCAACAGAACAGCGCCTGGTCTCGGAACCCTTGGCCCTTTCCAGCTTTTTCTCGGCCTGTGGGGACCCTGGATAGCACCCCAGCCTCATTGTAAGTATGGGGGTGGCAGGACCGGGAATGCCGTGAGATGCTGAGCCGATCTCCAATCCCTCACCCTCTTTATTGAGGGAACCTCACGCTGGTTCAGGGCAGCAACGCACCAGCTTCCAGTGAGGGACCATGCTAGGTTTCAGTTAGTTATGTACATGTGCTGCCGAAGCGAGCATGGTTTCAGTTAGTTATGACAATTCTATCTTCTATTCTTCTCACCTGACTGCAGGCAGGGAAGGCCAAGTGACCTACTATGTAAGTTTACATCTGCTGCACACTGCTGGAAACCTTTGCACTCCAGTTAAAAAAAAAAAGACAAGACAGGACGTGGGCATGATGGCAAACACCTGTAATCTGAGCACCCTGGGAGGCTGAGATAGGAGGACTGCAACTTCCAGTCTACCCCAGGCAACTCAGTAACTTAGTGAGACCATCTCAGAATAAAAATTTAAAAGATACCACCTCTTCCCCCTTCTTCCTGCTTTGAACACGGGTATGATGGCAGGAGCTGCAGCAGCTATCACACACTCTGAAGGCAAGAGTGAAGAAAACGGCAGGGATACCGGGCTTTATGCTGCCAGGATACCGAACCCACCACCAGGCTTCTTATCATGTAAAAGCAAATTCCTTTAAGTATTGTGAGCTGGCTTTTTTTTTGGCAGACACATTCTTAGCTGACTTGGCAAGTGACTCAGTCAAAAACCAAAGGGACACAGCGAGACTTCTGCTAGGAGAGCTGGGACAGCTCCCTAGTCTTTTCCTCTAGAGAGTAACAACACGGGATGCAGCCTGGGGAGCAGTCGCAGGCGCCTCCCAACCAAAGACCTGTGAGAGGCCAGGAAGCGGGGGAAGGATAGGGAGACTGCACAGTGACCAGCCCTGCCCAGAAGGGGCCTGGCCAGGACTCAACATGCAGCAGCAGCTTTGTTTTCTGCTGAAGCCAGCTTGGCTTTCTGATGTTCACAAGGAAATGCGTGCTAGCACAAAAGCTGTCTTCTCTCAGTGGCAGGCACCTGCCCCGCACTACCGCCAGTTTCTAGACAGTTCCATGCTATGACGGGCACCGAGAGAAAGGCCATGCAGAGAAGAGTGGGCACCACTTGCCTTCTTTTTGTTTCTTCTGTTCAAGTTTCATCTTCTTCGCCAGTAGTTTCTTCTCTTTTAACTTCTGGCTACAAAGGTAAAACATATATACTGATTGGTTCCTTAAATATCATGCAGCATGTTTTAGAAAATAAACACTTATTACTGCACCTTTAAATACTTTACTCTAAGGTCAGGCAGGTGGTGTATGCCTGTAATTCCAGCTATTTGAGAGGCCAAAGCAGGGAGATGATAATACAAGGCCAGTATGGGCATGTTAGGGAGGCTTCACCTCAGAATACAAATAAAAAGGGCTGGGCCAGGCAGGAGCACACATCTGACACTCCAGCACACAAGAGGCTGAGGCAGGAGGACTGCCGTGAATGAGGCCAGTCTGGGTTACACAGAGAGTTCAAGGCGAGCCTCAACTACACAGCAGAACCTTGTCTCCAAAAATAAATAAACAAACAAACAAGCAAACACATAGGTAGGTAAATCAAATCAAATTAAATTAAAAAGGCGAGGAGCCAGGCAAGATAGTGCAGACCTGCAATACCAGCACTCTGGGAGGCTGAAGCAGGGGTATTGCAAGTTCAACCTAGCCCGTGCAACTTAGGGAGATCTATCTCAAAAAAAGGTCTGGGGTTGTGGCTCAGAGCAAAACCCAGGGTACAATCCTCGGTACCACTAAAAAACAAAAACAAAAACAAAATAAAAACAAAAAACCCCCACAAAAAACCCCACAGAAACAAAGAAACACTGGAGACATAACTCAGGGCTCTGGGCTCAATCCCTAATACCATAAAAACAAACAAAATCCTTTATGCTAACACAAATACTAAAATAAAGAACTACTTTCTCATAGTTCTGCATTATCAAGCTGTTTTCATTGTGAATCAAGACCAAATTCTGGGGAGTCCTGAGGTAACTATGCACCCCCAAACTATTAGTGTATTCCCTCATAGTCATTCTCTTCCTCTCTTCCCTTTGTGGTATTTGAGAGTCAGCCTCTGCACTGGGCTACATCCCAAACCTTTTGAGACAGGGTTTCACTAGGTCATTAAATTGCCCAGGCTGGGTTCAAACTTGTGATCCTCCTCCCTCAGCCTCCCACAGTACTGCAGAGATGCATTTTCTTTTTCACCCTTTTTCTTAAAAGAGATGTATTTTCATCTCACAATATGTAGGGACTGTTTTTAGAATCCTGCTCAGCTCTCTCCAAGTTGAGCAACCATTTGTTTAAAACACACACACCCAAAGGCACATGCGTATGTGTGACACACACAGAGCCCATATTACTAAGGAGCAACTTAGGGAGGTTACAGACTCTTCTCTAAGAGACCCATTAAATGGATGTTCAGCTACAGCACTTACTGTAGAAAGGCAGATGTGAGAGACACAGAATCCTTACTCCCAGGCTCTGGAGAGTCTGTAATGAGCTGTGGGAGAAAGGGCTTGCTCTCTCCCCAGCTACAGGAAGAAAACTCCCCGGGTCGCTCCAGCTGAGGGCATTCACCCTGTGACCTCTGCAAGCCCCACAGGGGACTTCTGACTGCAAAGACTGCTCACTCATCATTCCTCGCTTTCAGGCTGGGGCCACAGCTCAGTGGTAGAGGGCCTGCCCCGCATGTTCAGTCCCCAGCACCCCTGAACAGAACCAACAAAAAGCTCCACAACAACCTTCCCGTCGCACTTCCTGCCTGCCAGCCCCACGGTTTAAGGGTGCCCTGGCGCTCCTACCGCTTCTTCCGACGCTTTGCAGTCTGCTCCTCTGCAGCAAGCTTATTCTTTTCCAGTCTCTTCTGAAACTCTGCATCCAATTTTTGCTGCAAAATATTAAAAACAAAACAAAACAAAAAACACATCACTTACAGATGTACTCCAGACTAGCAGGCTGCTGGCAGTTTCGCCTGGGCAGGGCAGGGGAGTTCCAGAGGCCTCACCACTTGGGGGACTTCAGGCACCAGCCAGGTCCCCAGGGTCACTTTATTTTAAAAGCTCCCCCCTTAGTCAGGGCAGATAATCAATACATGGCTCTCTGATGGCAATGTAACTCAGACCAGTGCCATACACACAACAAAATCTTCAGGAGGAAATCCAGAGGGAACACACAGAGGCCCCCTTGAGGGCAGAGGCAGTACTGACTGTTTAGCAAGCACCTATGACCCAGGAGAGTCCATCACACAGAACAGCCAGAGGACCAGAGCGGGGAAAGTTCTAGTCCTATCTCTAGCAGCAGTCACCAAGTGCCTGGTTCTAAAGTGGCCTACCCCATGCGCCCACTCTGCGTATTACGTTATTTCTTCCTGGCAGTTGCTTCCAAGCTTCAGCTTGCTTGTTTGTAAGTATACAGTCTATTGTGTAAGCCCAAATATTTACTCACTCCAGAAAGTTCCCTGGTACCTCTGCCTAGTCAGCCTCTGATCCTACTCTGAGATAACCACTGCTCTAACTGCTTCTCACACAGAAAGGTTGTTCCTGTTCCAGGACTTCGTATAATTACATCATATAGTATGGTCTCTTTTGTGCAAGGCCTCTCTCACCTAGCATGGGTTTTTTTTTTGGACAGTCTTGCTAAATTGCTCACCCTGGGCTCAAACTTGGTGATCCTTGTACCCAGCTTTCCAGAGTGCTGGGTTTACAGGTGCGCACCACGGGCGCATGGGCACAGGCCTGTCACCCCAACACTAAGGGAGACTGAGGCAGTGCAAGTTTGAGCCCTATCTGGACAACTGAGCAAGACCATGTCTCAACTTTTGAAAATAGAACCACCCACATTGTTGCATTTATCTGTAGTTTGTCTCTTTTTATTGCAAAGTAGCTGCTGTGAAATGTCCCCTGAAGGCCATGAGCTGAAGGCTCAGTCACCAGCCTGTGGCATCACCGGGAGGTAGTGAAACTGTAGGAGACAGAGTCTAGCGTAAGAAAGGGAAGTCACTGGAGACACTGAGCTCTACCGCTCCAACACCGCAGCCCCATGAAGGAAGCAGCCTCTGTTGCCACGTGTCCTGCCATGATAAAGATGGTCAGGGACAGACTCCACTGAAACTGTGAGCCCAAATCAAATTTCCATCCTCATAAACTGAGTACCTCAGGCACTTTGTCACAGCGCTGGAAACCTGACATAGAGGGAATCTATTTTATCAATGTTTAAGTTTTACAAGTGTTTTACTGGTCACACAGAAATTCTCTACACTGATTTTAATAACTTATTGGAAAGCCAAGTGCTGTTTAATAAAGTGGCTTTCCTTCTCATATATAGACAAATACGAATTTGAAAGTATCTGTGTCTGAGTCTCCCTAAAACGCACAGGTGTATTCTATGAAATTAATAGGTATAATGGCTACACACAGGAAAAGAACTTTTTTTTTTGAGACAGGGTTTCACCACCTAATTCAAGCTGGCCTTGAACTCACTATGAAGCCCAGACTGGGCTCAAACTCAGGGCAATCCTCCTGCCTCAGCCTCCCAAGTACTCTTGGAAAAGAACATTTTTGTGCATGTTATAAAACAAGTAACATGGAAATATTCCCCTGTAGAGTTAGAAATCAGATGTATATTTGGAAAATCAGGAAGAATTGGCTGGGGCTGGGATGATAGCTTAGTGGCACAGTGCCTGCCTGGCAAGTGCAAGGTCCTCAGTTGTTTCTGGTACCCTCCTTGTTACAGGTGATACATTGTGTCAACTTGGGAGTCTCGAGGTTTAGCTGAGTAACTCAGCAGTTGTAGATTTTGGGGTGAAAAGGACATGCCCTTACCCTTCTGGGATGTTGTTTACTGTGTTAATTTGGGAAGTTTAAAAGGTTAACTATGTGATTCAGCAGGAAGCCAGGGTGCTTACTTTGTATACATCCTGAGCCTGTGGAAGAGGAGGGCATGGAGACTGTGTGAGAGCTACACACCCCCTGGGTGGGGGCAGGCTGTGTACAAGGTAGAGGAGATAAAGAGGCTGCTTGCCTGCAATTCCACACATTTGCTGGTTTTCGCTGCCCTGAAGTTTGCCCTCTGCCATGTGCTACTCTGCCTTAGAACCAGCCAAATATGGACTGAAACCTCCACAAACTGTAAGCTAAATAAACGTTTCCTTCCTTCATTTTGAGTGTTGGGTATTTTGTCTCAGCAATGAGAGAAAAGTAACCAAGACAGAATTTGGTACCAGCGGAGTGGGGTCGTTGCTCTGACTATACCTGACCCAATGTGGTTCAAGAGCCTTTGGAAATTGCTTGTGGAAAGAATTTAGAAAAGTTTGGAGATGTCTGGTCCGAGCTTGGAAGACCAGAAGGCTGATGGAAATCCTACTGGTAAAGACCAGGTTCAGGAGGTTTCTGTTGGGAAGGACTGCATTGGCTGTTGGACTCCAGATGATGTATGTTACGGCTTGGCAGAAAGTTTGTCTGCATTTTGCTAATGTCCAGCGACTTTGCCTAAGACTGAGATTAAGGGCGGAAGTGAACTGATTAATCTGGGAAAAAAAATTTCAAGGCAGTCGAATGTTGGGGCAGTGGCATGGCTGTTGTTGGGGGCTTGTAGCCAGATTTATACTGACAATCAAGAGCAAAGAGCCCAGCAGGATGATTTAAAATTTTGTGAGTTTGGGCAGAAAGGAAGCTCCAGTAAAGCTGTGGATTGCAAAGGTAAGGCTGAGGAGATCTCTATTGCTGAGAAGGAACAAGAGAATGGAAAAAATGGCCTGAGGGCATCACAAGCAGCAAGTCTCCACCCTTTGCAGCCTCAAAACTGCAAGGGTGAGAGACCTTGCCTTGAGAAGGAAGCCAAAGAGTGCCATGTTCCAGAATGGTGGTGGCAGCCGCACCAGGTTCCAAAATGGAGACGGCATAGAGAATCTGCTCCTCAGAATTGGATTCAGTGTGCCCAGCGATCCAGGCATTTGACCCCTATGGCCAAGAGAGTAAAGTTTAGCTACTGCACCAGGTGGCAGCAGACCTTGGCATCATCCATGTGGCCCTGGCTTTAGGTGCAAGGAAAATGCAAGAGTTCTGAGGTTAAAGAGGCTTCCACCCAGATTTCAGAAGTCCTGGGAGGCCAGGCAGTGTGCCCATGAGGGGGCAATATGTGAGGCTGTGAGTGTGAAGCAAAAGGTGCCCTGGAGACCTCAGAAGTTTAGAGAAGACAGGACCATGGATCATCTGAGAAAAGCTGCAACTGGGGAGCAAAGCAGGCCTAAGAGAGAAGCTGTGGAGGTTGTAACCACCAGAAGTGCCATAGGGGTGGACTCACGCAAGCCCTTTGGAGCTCACAATGTGCCACAAGTTGCTTCAGATGCTGGATGTGGAATTGTAAGACACAATGTTAGCCCTGCTGGATTTTGGACTTGCTTTGGTCCCAATGCTCTATATTCCCCTGTTGGTGCCTTTTGGAATGGTAATGTTTATTTTGTGCCTTTAAATGTTTGAAGTGTTTAATTTTCATTTGTACAGGGGCAAAATGTTGTGGTTCTAATGTAATATAATGGCTTTGTATCTGGAAAATGGTTTAAGGAATTGTGTATGGCTGCCAAGTTGACAAGGGGTGGAGTGTTACGGTTGATACATTGTGTCAACTTGGAATCTGGCGGTTTAGCTAAGTAACTCAGCAGTTGTAGATCTTGGGGTGAAAAGGACATGCCCTTACCCTTCTGGGATGTTGTTTATTGTGTTAATTTGGGAAATTTAAAAGGTTAACTATGGGATTCAGCAGGAAGCCAGGGTGCTTACTTTTGTATACATCCTGAACCTGTGGAAGAGGAGGGCATCCAGACTGTGTGAGAGCTACACGCCCCCTGGGTGGGGGCAAGCTGTGTACAAGGTAGAGAGAAAGAGGCTGCTTGCCTGCAATTCCACACATTTGCTGGTTGTTTGCTGCCCTGAACAGTTTGCTCTCTGCCATGTGCTACTCTGCCTCAGAACCAGCCAACTATGGACTGAAATCTCCACAAACTGTAAGCTAAATGAACCTTTCCTTCGAGTGTTGGGTATTTTGTCTCAGCAATGAGATAAAAGTAACCAAGACACTCCCCACAAAAAAAGAATTAATGTGCGTCTGTCCTCTGGAGCAGCGGTTGTCCCCATCTCATTTCCTCCCACCCACGCTGTATGCTGACGCCCCGTGGGAGACTCAATGAACACAGATGTGACCCCTGAGGCCTCAGAACTATCTTTTCAGTTGTGACCTAAAGGCCAACAAAGGCCACCACTCTGAGATGGGTAATAATGAAAATGAGTACCAGCTGTCGGTGAGAACAGTCTGCTTAGGGCCTGGCACATGCTGTCAGAGCAGAGGCAGTGAACAGCACAAGCAGTCCAACTAAAGTCACAACGGCAACTTTGACAATGTTTACACAGCCAACAGTCACTTGGGGGCTTTGAAACTACACCATCTGTGGTCTTTTTCTCGTACTGGGCATTGAACTCAGGACCTTGTGCTTGCCAGGCAGGCACTATGCCACTGAGCCATACCCCCAGCCCCCAGAGCTGGATCAGGGCCCACGCATATGAATAGACAGCCCTTAGTAGCTATGTAGGCAGATGCAGGGTCAGGAGATGAAAAGGGGAGAGGAGGGGGGTTGCACCTGTGTAATCCCAGTGAACAGGAGGCTGAAGCAGGAGGATTGTCATGAGTTCAAGGCTAGCATGGGCTACAGAGTGAGCTCAAGGCCAGTCTGCATGACATAGTCAGACCTGGTCTCAGGTAAAAGAAAAAAAAAGATGAAGCGGAAGAACAGGTAAAACTTAAGTATATATAGAAAGTGATCTGCCCCTGAAAGTGCTATCACGGTTCAAAGAAAAAAGTAAAACTAGCTGCTAATGAAGAGGAGGATGATGATGACAGAGACAATGATGGGTTTTGCAGATAATGATGGATTTTGATGAGGAAACTAAAGAGAAAACTTGAGGGGGAAAAAAAAATCTATATAAGATCCTCAGTCTAAATGCACAAAAAGGGGGCTGGGGATATAGCTCAGTGGAATAAGCGCTTGCCTAGCAAGCGCAGGATCCTGAGTTCGATCCCCAGTACCGCAAAAAAAAAAAAAAAAAAGCACAAAAACCAAGCCAAAATGGAAGACTCAAAAACCATCAACACCAAGATCAAAAGGCCAAGAATCCTTCAAAAAATAGAAAAAAACTCCTAAAATACCTCAAGGACCTAGTTCTGTAGAAGATGTTAAAGCAAAAAATGAAGCAAGTACAGAAAAAAAAGCACAACAACCAGTCCTGAGCACTGCTGCTGAGCCCGAGATGAGGAGAGAGAAGGAGACAACAGAGCCCACGCCGAGGGTCAGCAGCGCCCGAGTCTCCTATCTCACCTCCGATCCCATCCTGATTCGTCGCTCACAGCCCCTCTCAGGCTGGAAGCAAGCTCTTTCCTAAAGCACTTTCTTTGCTGTGATTCATGAATCTTACATATTGCTTTTCGTTACTTGTGTGAATGCCTGTCTCTTGATAATACTTTAATTAGTTGGTATCTCTTTAGTGCTCAATAAATATTTGAACAAATAAAAAAACACATAGTAATACTTCACAAATGTCAGTGTATTTTAATTCCCATTTACAGCCAATTAAAATATATCTAAGAATTACCCAGCACCACTGCACCAAAAAGGTTAAAACACCTTTATATATGTGGTAAAAGACTTGCAAAATTTCCACAAATCAAGATACAAAAAAGACTTAACCATATGAAAAAACCCCACAAAATTTCTTGATGTGCTGCTTAAACACAACATCCATTCTCATCCAAATTACAGATTCAACTCAATTTTAGAAAAAAAAAAAAAAAAAAACCCAAAAAACAAAACCAAACAAGATGTTTTGGGAAGGGGCAAATAACTCAAAATTCAGTAACAAAAGTAAAACGCCCCAAGTTGCTGCTCTTCAGTGGTGCCTCCTCTCTGTTCTTACTGGCTGCCATAACAGAATCTATGACCTTGTTTTAATTAAGAGCAGCTTCCTTAATTTGAGGCGATTAAACATGTGAGTGGGCACCTCACATTCTCACCTTTGCTTTCAATGCCCTGTAAAGCACATGTGGACAAGCTTGCGCGGTGGCACAATCCTGTCATCCCAGCACTCTGAGAGGCTGAGGTACAAGGATTCAAGTTTGAGCCCAGCATGGGCAACTTAGTGACTAAGTGTGACCCTGCCTCAAAGTAAAAAATACTAAAGAGCTGGGGATATAGCTCAGTGCAAAGCTCTGGGTTCAATCCCCAGCACCACCAAGACAGACAACAAACAAAACCACACCTACATCTGAACAGTCACTTCAGATAACTTAGTATTATTTTTTAAAACACAACATGGCACCAAAATGCAAGGCAGAGAGCTTCCCCTTTGCCTTGAGGACTGTCACAGACACAGAAAGGAAGCTGGTTTTCCCCTTGGTCCTGTTACAATGACCACACCTAATTTTAAGACACTCAATGTAAGTAATTGTGAGTCAACCAGACAGAATTGGCATTATCTATTTAAAATAAGACTGAGGCTTTAAAAATTAATCACAAATACTCCAGTGTTGAATGCTGCCTTATAGCAAACTCCAAATCCTCCTAGGGCTCTCCAAGTACTGTATTTTGGGTTATACCGACAAGATTAGACACTGCCAGTTTCCTCTTGGATCATGTGGCTGGCTACCTACTATGATTTCAAAGAAAAAAAAGACTTCAAGAAAAAAAGAAAAAAGACTTCAAAGAAAAAGCTTAATTCATGCTGATTTCAAAGAAATGATTTTTAAAGAAGTGATTTCAAAGAAAAGTGCTTTACATTTACTGATTCTTAGTGCCTCAAAAAATGGCCCAGTGTGGAGCAAAGCACACTGGTATTCTGGAACATGCGCCCTCTAGTGGTAGGTACGCCTACAAGCACATTTTCATCAAATCGCTACACTGTACAGACAGCTACCTAAAGGGAGATGGGGAGATCTCAACCCACCACTTTCTTCCCCACGTAACACTTGGCTGGCAGAACTGCTGCCCAGTCTGTCCTGTGTGCCCCCATTACGCTAGGTATTTTTATTTTCCTAGTGCTGGAGAATGGACCCAGGGCCTTCACATTCAGCTACATCCCAGACCTTTTTATTTTGACACAGGGTATTGCTAACTCACTAAATTGCCCAGGCTGGGCCCACCTCAGCAGGACTATGGGCATCTGGCACCACACCCAGCTATGATCTTAGTTCTGAATGTATATCGGGTCTCCCAGTTTCTGTGGGACTGTTCCTTTTTTCTTGTTTTAAATATTGTTCTTAATTTATTTAACTTAAATTTATTGTTCATAAAAACAAAAATGAGATGCAGGGGATACAGGTCAGGGGTAGGCTATTTGCCTAGCACGTACAAGCCGTAGGTTTGATCCTTAACACTGCAAATCACAAAAGAAAAACAGAAGTGTACACTGTATATGATGGTTTGTCTGATGTCCCCCTAAAGCCTCTTGTGGGCACTTTGGAGGCAGCTGAATCTAGAGTTTGTGCCTGGTTCACTGTCCAGTGCTGGGATTGGAGGTGTGGATGTGACACCTACTACACTGTAAGGGGTGGAGAGAGGGTTGCTCCTCTCCCCTTGTGCTCTCTCCCTGGTTCCCCCTCTGACAAGGTCTCACTGTATAGTTTAGGCTGCCCCTGAACTCACTATATAGCCGAGGCTGGCCTTAAACTTGCAAACTTGCAGCACTTCTCCTGCCTCAGCTTCCCGAGGGCTGGGATTACAGGCATGTGCCACCACACCCGGTTTACCCTTCTGCACTTGTTACATTTGTATCTTCTGCTGCCATGAACTGTTGCCCCTCTGCTGCTCTACCCCGCCTTGGAGCCAGCTGAGTATGTGCCAGCTGAGTATGGACGGAAACCTCCACAAACTGTGAGCTAAATAAAGTTTTCCTTCCTTCATTCTGGGCATCAGGAATTTTGTCTCAGCAATGAGAGAAAGGTAACTAAAATACTGTTATTTTTGAGGTACCATGCAATACTTTAATACATGTACTCCCATGTAATATTTAAATCAGGTTAAATGTACCTGTCTCCTCAAATATTTCTGGGGTGAAAACATTAAAAATCCATTGCTCTGCTTTGTTGAATATTGGTACATTGCCCTCATTACCATCACTGTACTATGCAATAGCACACCAGAACTCCTGCCCCGTCTATCTGAACTTAGTGGCCACCGCCCAACTCCCTCATGCCCTCTCCCATATCCAAGGAGTACATTTCAGCCCCTCCAGCTAAACACAGAAAGTCTATGGGGGCAGAGTGGCACATGCCTGTGACCCCAGCTACTCAGGAGGCTGAGGAAGGAGTCCAAGTTTGAGGCCAGCCTGCGCAACTCTGTGTCTCAAAATGAAATGTTTTAAAAGGACTGGGGATGTAGCTCAGAGGCACAGGACTTGCCTAACATGCATGTGGCCTTGGGTTCAATTCCTAGCACCAAAAAACCAAAAACTAGAAACACCAGGAAACTTAATTTTTTTCTTTTTCTTCCTTGAGATAAGGTATTGCTACATTGCTTAGACTGTCATTGAACTCCTGGGCTCGAGCAATCCTCTTGCCTCAGCCTCCTAGAGTAGGTGGGACTATAAGTGTATATCACAGTACCCAGCTTTTAATGGTCCTTTCTTTTATAGTGCAATAAAAGTTCTTTTTTTTTTTAAGTACATGTTTCTAATATATGCGGCTCACAAACATCTTGGGGAGTGGGGGACACGTGTGCATAACACAGCTTGGTGCTTCTTTTAATCCTCTTTCCTCCCACCTCAATGGTTCTTAAAGTACAAATTTGTTTCTTTTCTTTTCTTTTTTTTTTGAGACAGGGTCTTGCTATGTAGTCCAGGCTGGTCTTGGACCTGAAGCAATCTGCCTGCCTCAGCCTCCTAAGTCCCAGGATTACAGGTGTGTACTACCACAACTAGCTAAGTACATTTTCTTAAGCAGTTCTCAAGCTTGTAAAATAGTCATTATTTGATACCCATCATGAAAAACACGCCATTCCCAAAGCTAGAAAAATGAAATCATCAAAGACGCAGACACAGTGAAAGCATGCCACTACTCGTACCAAACACACCGCTAGCTGCATTTAAGCGTGCAGCCTAAAAGAGAAGCAGGGGCAAGTCACACCTGCAGCAGCAGGGGATCCCCCTTGCCCTTGTTTTCTGACAGATCCAGACGGCCTGCAGGGCGGAGGGGACTGTGTACTGCCCTTCTACACACAAGGAGGACTCCTGCCCCTCCCTGCTCTCCCCGTGAGCACCTTGGTATGCTGAGCCCACTGTGCGGATGCAGGAGGCAGACCTCCACGACAGCTGTACTTCCCCTCAAACATTTTCTTGAAAACAATGTAATTTTTTCTAAAGCTCTGAATGTATACCGCCCAGATGCAGGCTCTCCAGTCTTCCCACACCGACCTTCTCGGCCATGGCATCCATGTAGTCCTGCCGCTGGTACTCCCTCCTGCGCAAGTGTCTGTACACGTGGAACTCCCCGCTGCCAGCCCCAGCGCTTGAGCCTACAGGCGGAACAGTTCACAAGGCTAGATGAAATCCAGCTGCCGACACAGGCCACTCCTAACAAACAGGTATACAAGCGAACAAACTCACACAAACCGGAGGGACCGGGGTCACAGAAGGGATCACGCCTGCTTTTTGTCCACTTATACTCGAGAGCAAGCACCGTGCCCAGCATGTTGTAGGCATCATTAAATACCTTGTTGCAAGAGTAGTGACTATCGTCACTAAAAATTCCATTTTAACAATATTAAAAGGAAGAACAGACTGTGACTCAAAGACCAGAGACTTACAAGCAAGCTGTGGCCTCCTCTAAGTTATACCCGACACATCAGACATCTTGCAAGTTGGAAAATGTCTGTGATGCATTAAGTGAAAAGAAGTGAGCTACAAAAACAGCATTACGTGCCGGGCGTGAGGGTGCACGCTGGTAATCCCAGCACTGGGGAGGCTGACGCAGGAGGGCTGTTGTGAGTGCAAGACCAGCCCGGGCTACACAGTGAGCTCAAGGCCAGCCTGAAATGCATAGCAAGACCCTGTAAAAAAAAATAGCACTATGTGTAAAACAACTATATTTTTATAAAAACATTCTTTGATACAGGGTCTCACTATGGGGTTTAGGCTAGCCTTGAACTTGCAGCAATTCTCCTGCCTCAGCTTCCTGAGTATTGGGATTACAGGTATGTGCCATCACAACTACCTTAAAAAAGTTTTTTTCTTCACTGTGTGTTGTGTTGTTTTGTGACAGGGTCTCACCGTGTACTTTAGGCTGACTTTGAACTCACTATGAGCCCAGGCTGGCCGTGAACTCAAAGCAATCCTCCTGCCTTGGCCTCCTGAGTGCTAGGATTACAGGTGTGCACCATCACATCTGGCTTCTGGTCCTTTTCGGAGACAGGGTCTCAGTAGGTTGCCAAATTGTGTGGCCTGGCTTGAACTTTCTGTTCTCCTGCTCGGTCTCCAGGAGTGCTGGGACTACAGGTGTGCTCCATAACACCTAGCTCAATATAGTGCATCATTAAGATTAATGTAGAAGAGCATATGCCTATAATCCCAGCACTCTGAGAGCTGAGTCAGGAGGATCATGAGTTTGAGACTAACTTGGACCACAAAGCGAGTCTGAGATCAGCCTGAACTACACAGTATGATTTTGTCTAAAAAAAAAAAAATCAATTCAGAATAGTTTTCTAATGGTAAAAGAAGAAGCCATACCCCTTCACTGTAAGACCAAAGTATTGGAATAGTGAATATCTTCCCCATCAAATAACCAAGGATATATATCTACATATATACCTATATATAGATCTTTATATATCTCTATATATTTAGAGCTATATATAGACCTCTACATATCCATCTTATATCTAGATCTATACATAGATCGATATATATCTTTAAAAATTATATTTACACAAGCACAGACAAAACACCTTACCCATAACATCTCGCACAAACTCTGGGGGAGGTCGAGGTGCCCATTCGCTCATTTTTTCTGGAATTGGCACAGCTTTGTCCTGCAATATTTAAACAGGAAAGCATTTTTAGGTTAAAAAAATATGCTGACAAAGTTACATCTTTTACAATTAATGACTGTCGAAGAGGGCTGCTATGCTCCTGAAACCAGCGGTCCCTTTGTGTTCTACCCTGTCTTAGCTTCTGCAGTTCATCCTGTACGCTTGGGTGTAAAACAGCCCACAGACTTCTGAGCGCCGCACTTCCCAGGATAGATCTCGGAAATCCAAACCACCAGTGATGGCTAGAAACGTCTAAATTTAACGCTAGAAGACAGGAGCGAACTTTTTCTAATCAAAGGCATAAAAGACCGTCTCCCCCAACAATTTTTATGACTTAAACGACTGAGGCTTGTGGGCGGGGGAAGAGGGAGGCGAGAAGTGACTTGCCCCATGTGTCAGCCATGCCTCTTTAACCATGAGAGCTGTTCAGAAGAAACAGGTCCTTTTGCTAAGCGACAGCTTCTATACTTTCCGCGTAACGCTTTTGTTCAGGAAATTAACAGAGCGCGCCGCTGCGCCTTGACGCAAGCTCGCCTCTAACGTCAGGACAGTCGGAAAGCTACTATCTCCAGGACATCCTGAGCCCCTGAAGGACTGCCCTGCGGGAAGGGTACGGAGTTCCAATACCCTTGAACTTTCTGTTCGCGGGCCCTCAGCGGCGCGCAAGCAGGAGTTGGCTTCAGCCGGGGGATGGAGCCCCGTCTTACCGGATTCTTCATGAGCCGCTCCAGCTTGAGCTTCTGCTCCTCCGCCGCATTTTTGGGGATGACGAGGGCCTGTGGCTCTTTCTTTGGTCTTGGTGGTCGCACCGCAGCAGGGGCCGAACTCGCCATAGCAGTTTTGCTGTTTCCCTGAACAAGCGACTACTGAGGCGCTTGCATATGGCGTCAGAGACGCGCCTGGCACGCATGCGCACTGTGACCAAGGAAGGGCTGGGGTGGAGTCACATGTAGGAAAGAGATCGCTGAATATTCATGAGCTTGAAGTTCACTGTATTTACTTAGATCAAACTGCTTAACCGGACGTGGTGGCGCACACCCGTAATCCCAGCATTCCCGAGACTGAGGCAGGAGGATCGTTGGGAGTTCGAGGCCAGCCCGGGCTACAAAGGCCAGCCTGAACTGCATAACAAGACCCTGTCTCAAAACAACAACAAACTGCTTGATTTCATTTCCTATTTCTCAACAAATCAGTGCAGCCTGTCCTCAGCTGACCTCTCCGGTTCCTGTGGTGTGGCAGTACTCAGCACTACACCTTGCTCTTTGCTTCTCTTGCCTGCTTCCCCCTATTTGAATACCACAGCGCAAAAGCATTACCAAGCTCTCTGAACACTGGGACCAGATCTTTGTCACCTTGAAATTTCCTGGCTCCCTGCAACTATATCTCTGCTAAGTGAATGAGCCTTCCTTGGGGGGGGGCGGGGTACCCGGGGCTTTCACACCGAGTTACATCCCCAGCACTTTTATTATTTTTGAGATAGGTCACACTAAGTGCCTAAGTTACCCAGGCTGAACTTGAATTTGCAATCCTTCTGCCTCAGCCTTGCAGAGTACTGGATTTACAGGAGTGCCGCACTGCGCCGGGCTGATATTACCACCTAAATTGGTAGACCTAGTAGATTCTTTTTCTGTAATGTGGTGAACCTCATCTAATTAGCTGAAGACCTAAATAAAGCCGAAAACCCACCTTCCTCCAAGTAATCTTCCTCTCCTTTCAGGAGACAGAATTCCTGCCTGATGGCCTCTGAACCAGGGGATGCAGCATTAACTTTTTGCCTGGCCTTCACGCTGGGGCTGAAATGTGGCTGTGCTGGGTTGCAGGCCCTCCAACTCGGTCCCTTCCCACAGGGCCTACACTACTGCTCTTGGGGTTCTCCAGCTTCCTGCCTCACCTGCAGTGCTTAGCACTTGTCAGCCTCTGTAATTCTTTGTGATAAAATTCTTTATAATAAGATACATCCTATTGTTTGTTTCTCTGGAGATGCTAATACAAATATTTATTAAACTATCTAATCATAGACTTGTCTTCACTTCTTGACAGCATCTAATCCACAGCAAAAGCATTATTTGTTTGAATCCTCCCCGAATCACCTTACACAAAACCTAAATCCTGTAATAAGCCCTTTCAATACCCTCTCACTGGAATAAGAGCTGTCTTCCTTCCTGCGACAAGCCATAAACACCATTTGTTCAATTACAAGTGTGTTATTGGTGGTCTTCACAGCTGGTTTTTACCCCTCTTGGAATTGAGCCCAGGGCCTTCACACTGAGCTACATCCCCAGACATTTAAATCTTTCTTTTCTTTTCTTTTCTTTTCTTCTCTCTCTCTTCTCTCTCTTCTCTCTCTTCTCTCTCTTCTCTCTCTTCTCTCTCCTCTCTCTCCTCTCTCTCCTCTCTCTCTCTCTCTCTCTTTCTTTCAAGACAGGATACTGGTAAATTGCCCAGGTTGAGCTCAAACCTCAAACCTGTGATCCTCCTGCCTCAGCTTCCCACAGTGCTGGGATTATAGGCATGCTAGGCTAGCTGTTGGTTTTCTTGTTTTGTCATTTGTCCCTGAGGATGATTGGTCATGTTCACTGCTATACCCCATTCTTTGGGGCAAGGCCTGGGCCTTAGTGAAGTACTCCATAAACATTTACTGGTGAACATGGCACCTTGGGGCAGGCATCCTGCCACTGCACCCTGCCCAGCCCAGGACAGTTCTCTACTGGGTCCCAAGACAGATGGGCTGATGGGCAAAGGGGGGGGGGCACCTAGACAGTGCTGTGTTGTTTTATTCCTGGCTGCCTGGTGGTGGGTGGCTTTCCAAGGGTGAGAGAAATTTGGGGAAGCTCTTGACTGGCCCAGGTCTGGAACATGGGAAAGGCTTGAACTGGGTAGGGCCCCCCCCACTCACCATCCATCACCACCTACCAACTTGGTACCTCACTTCTCTCCAAACACTGCACAAAACAAAGACTTTGCCTTCAGCTCCTTGGAGAACCCCCGTGCAACCTTCCTCTCTCTCTCTCTCTTTTTTTTTTTTTTCTGGGGGTGGTGGTGGGAATCACACCCAGGGCCTCATGCACTCTACCACTGAGCTACATCCCTAGTCCTTTTTATTTTTTATTTTGCGACAGTATCTTGGTTACTTTTCTCTCATTGTTGAAACAAAACAGCTGGGGGGCTGGGGGTATAGCTCAGTGGCATAAGCGCTTGCCTGGCAAGTGCAAGGTCCTGAGTTCGATCCCTGGTACCGGAAAAAAAAAAGAAACAAAACAGCTGATCCCCAGAATTAAGGAAGGAAAGGTTTATTTAGTTCATAGTTCTTTGCAAGTTTCAGTCCATACTAGGCTGGTTCCAAGGCAGAGTGGCACATGGCAGAGGGCAACAGCTCATGGTAGCAGAAAACAGCAAAAGCAGCAAGAGCAAGAAGGGAGAAATAGCAAGCAAGCCTCTCCCCCCCTTATATTGTATGCAGGCTCCCCTGCCCCAGGACAGGTGCTGCACTCACACCCATAATCCCCACATTGGACCATGAATCAATCATAAACTCAAGGAGCCAGCCCGTATGAGTGCATGAGGCTTTGAGGGGACTTTGAGGCACAAACCGTAACAGACAGGATTCCACTAAGCTGCCCAGGCTGTTCTAGAACTTGTGATTCTTCTGCCTCAGCTTCCTAAGCAGCTGGGATTATAAGCATGTGTGCCGCTGTGCTTGACCCCCCTACAACCTTCTTAACTTGTCTTAAATGTTATTTCCTCACTTTCACATGCCTGTCATCCCAGCAGTCTGGGAGGCTGAGGCAGAAGGGTCACAAGTTTAAGCCCACCCTGTGCAGTTTAGTGACTTAGCAAGACCCTGTTTCAAAATAAGTAAGAAAAGGGCTTGTGATGTAGCTCAGTAGAAAGGCCCTGAGTTAATCGTCCCCACCAAATGCAAAAAGTAAAAAAGTGCTATCTCCTCCATGAAGCGTTTCTGGGACACCCTCCACCCACCCTCAGACTGTAATTCGCTCCTTTCTCAGTGCTCCCCTGTTTGGGCCTGATGGCTGGTGTGGTGGTTTCCACAGTGCCCTCCCCAAACCTGAGCAGCACCCAGCCCCTAACCCTGGCCTGGTACACAGGGGCCGCTTCTAGAATGCTTGAGGAATGGAGGACTGGAAAGGCAAATGAAGAGTCCATGAATGTGTCCCTGAGATGGGCAACTGGCTGATGAACATGAATGAATCAATGAGGAAGTTGAATGTGAAAAAGGATGAATGAACATTCATTAAATAAATAGACACCCAATGCACAAATGAAAACCTGAGATACTGGAGTAGCGGAGAGTGACAGCCAGCAGGGAAGGGGCGGTGTCTGCCTGCTTGGCAGGTGTCCCCCGGGCATGCCCAGCTGGCCGTGACTGCTGCGGGGAAACTACATAAATGAGGGCAGCGCGTCGACACTCGGAGGCGGCAGGGGGTTAAGGAGATGACAGCAACCACCTCCATATCTAAGTTTGGCCTATGTTGACATTTTCATCACCCGCATTAGACAGAGAAGGAACTGAGGCCCAGGGAAGGGGGAATGTCACATGGACTCAAGGCTAAGGTCTGGCACTGTGTGTCTGAGGACCTGAGTAATTAGGCGAGTCATGGATGGATGGGATAAGACCCTGGTGGGGTTGTCTATGTGGTGCCCTCCTCGGGCTGAGGCCAGATTTGAGGTTCTGCTGCTTGGGACAAGAGCTCTGTCCTTCATGCTCTGGGACCCACAGGACTCATACTCAGGGTGCGGTCCCAACAGCCACCAGGGGGCAGCAAAGCCCCACCCAGGCCCACTGGTCCTCAGGTCCAGCCACTAGGTGAGTGCCTTTCCCACCGGTTCCAGGACCCATACCTGGGCACTTAGGGTATGGAGTCTGGGAGAGCTGGTGTCAAAGTTTGACTCTGCCTACCCTGGGCCTAGGCAACAACTTACCCTCTCTAAGGCTGTTTCCTTATACGTAAGGTAGACACACCCAAATGTATCCTTGACATTGGTCCATGCAGGAGGGGTGAACGGGTAGATAATGCCCAGCACCGCACCTGACACTTTAGCAGGGACCCACTTTGGTCCCAGCACTGAGGGTTTCCAGAACATGAGACTTTCAGTGCTTAAACCAAGAGAATGTCAGGCAGACTGGGACAGTTGTTCACTCTAGAGGGATCGGAACCCCTGTCTCAATCCGTTCAGGGATAGATCAACAAAACTTTTTACAAATGTTCCATAATTTGAGTTTCTCACTGAACTAGTACATTAGGAGTCTTTCCATGTGGTCAATGACAAGAGAACAGACCCACCAATAGAGATAAAAACCAAGATGCAGTGGTGGCCTCGTGGCAGAGTTCTTTCCTAGCATGCGCGAGGCCCTGGATGTGATCTGCAGCACCAGAAGAAGAAAAAGACAGAAGCGGAAACAAGTTTAAAGTAAATAGAGAACATATTTACTTCAGAAAAGTTTGTCATTTTCTTTTCTTCCTTTTTTTTTTTTTCGACAGTACTGTGAATATACATCCCAGTCCCCCACCTTTTTTTTGAGACAGGATCTCACTGTGTAGTTCAGGCTGGCTTTGAACTAACTACATAGCCTAGGTTGGCCTTGAACTCACAGCAATCCTGCTGCCTCTGCCTCCTGAGTGCTGGGATTATAGGCATGTGCCACCACACCCAGCCTTTCCCAGCTGTTCTCATTCATTGGGTGTTGATTTATTTTTGAGACAAGATATATAGAGTCTGGGATACCTTCTTCCCAAGTCTGGCTCCATTTACCCTGGGCCTGGGCAGCAACTTCTCAGGTGAGACTTGAACTTGCAATCCTCCTGCCTCAGCTTCTTTTGGTGTTTGGGATTAAAGGCGTGTATCACCAAGCCCAGCTATCTTGTCACTTTATTTTAAACATACACTTAACAACCCATCAGTTTTGTTCCTAGGTATTTACACTAGAGAAGCGAAAGTGTGTGTGCAGCAAACGACCTGCACATGAACACATACAGCAGTGATTTCCCATTGCTCCCAGTGGGAAAGAACCACATGTCCATCAAACTGTGATTTATCTATGCAGTGAAATACTCAGCACTAAAAAAACTGTTGCTACTTGGAACAACATAAATGAATCTCAAAAGCATTAGGCTTAGTGAGTGAAGCCAGGTCTGAAACTCTACAGCTGGAATGAAGTCGATGGTCTGATATTTTGGAAGAGCCAAATCTGTAGGGACAGAAAATAGATCAGAAGTTGCCAGGGGTCAAGCACAACAGGAGGGGATCAATGGCGACGGGGCTGAGGGAACTTTGTGGGGTGAAGGAAATGTTCTATTTCTGGATTCTGGAGGTGGCTCTGTGACCTTACACATCTGTCCAACTCGCCCAACCGCACACTTAGGCGAACCGACTTGTATGAAAGCTGTGCTTTAATAAACTTGAGTCGACTTGCCAGGTTGCAGGGAGCCAACCCTTCTTTGCCTGGATGTTCTGGGCAGCAGTGGTAAACTTTAGCCAACAGTGCCCACCCCAGGCAGCTCAGGCCCTGAAAATCCGCCTTGCCCAGCAAGGGGCCAAGGCTTCAGTGACAGACTTTCCAAAGCCCACACAGGCCAGGGCGGGCAAAGCACCCACATTCTGTCACTGGGCCACACTGAGCACTGGTAGCAGGTATGTAAACCTCAGCTGGCATGCTCTCTGTCTTCCCCCCGCTGAGTCACCAAACAGCCTCTTACCCATGGCCTCAGACCGCTGGCTGCAGGACGCTGTGGTTGGCTGGCTGAAGGGCCCAATAGGAGAGGTGCTTATTAATCAGGTTTCTATTGTTAGTAACCAGATGCCACAGACTAGGTAAGTTTTAAAGGAAAAAGTGGTTATTTCCGCTCTTGTTTCGGGAAGTTCTAGGTCAAAGGTTGCATCTGGTGGTGGCCTTCTTGCTGGGAGGGTCCCAAGGTGGTGCAGGGCATCACGTGGTGAGAAACAGGTACTGAACACATGTTGTGTACTTCTAAAACCACCAGGATTCAATCATAGGGGCTGCTTCTTGGGAGTTCCTATCCAACCCTAATCACCTCCCACAGGCCCCTCCTCTAACACCACAGTCAGATGAACTTTCTGCTCTCTCGATACCTCGTCCAGGCACTAACCTCCCCCTGGATTCTTTTTATGGTGGCAGTGGTGGGAGGTGTCAAACTGTACTGTAACCAGAGCTGCTTACTGCAGTCTCCTGTCAGGGCTGGCTCACCACTGGGCTGTCCTTGCCTTGCTCACCCCAATGCTACTGGTCACACCTGTGCCCATACATCCTTCCTGAGTGACCACCATGAACACGTGCGGCACCCACAAACCTTCCGCTGTGCTCCATATGCAGGGGGAGGCCACACTCAAAACACCCCCAATCTAGTGATAATCAGATTTAGTAACCAGCGGAGTGGTTTTTTGTTGTTGTTGTTGTTGTTACTATTTGTTTGTTTTCTGGGGGTTGGGCCCAGGGCTTTTGCACTGACCTACATATCCAGCCCTTTTAATTTTGAAACAGGGTCTCCCTAAGTCACTCAGCTGGCCAGACTGGATTTGAATTTATAATCCTCCTGCCTCAGCCTCCCCAGTGCTGGGATTACAGGCATGCACCACTATGTCCAGCATTCCTTGCATTTTAATATTTTTACCTAAGCACCTTCTCTGAGACTCCAGCTTAGCTTTTCCTGTTTTGGGATCCCTACTTACGTGGAATCACTCAGGCTATTTTCTATTCCGTGGCTCCCTATTTACTCTCTTGCTCATACCCTTTGTCAAAAAGTAGCTCTTTGTTTGCATACAGGTAAACACCACAACTTTTTTTTTTAACACCACGACTTTGAGGAGGCATTTTTGTGTGTCTTATTTTTTAAAAAATCATTTCTCATCTCCAAGTTGTGAAGAAAACTTTTGTGTTATCTTTAGATGCTTAATAGTCATCTTTTACATTTAGATCTGCGAGTCACTTAAAATTGTCTTTTGGGTTTTGTGCAGAAACCTAGTCTCAGTTTTCCTCCATATCAATGACTAATTTTTCCGAAACTGTTTACTGAAGTGCTCACCTTTCCTCACTGTGCTAGCAGTACTTCAAATCTTTTCAGCACAACTTTAGCCCGGCGGTTGCCACTGGCAACTAGCTTAGCCCAGGTGTGTGCTAATTCTCAGGTGCAGTGCCTAATTCTTGCCGGATGCCCTGGGGCCGACCTGATACTCACACATGGGCAGATCTGGAATTGCAGAGAAGTCCACGTCACCTGTGGCAATGTCTAACCAAACTGGATGGGACTTGGTGGCTAATTGCTTCTCTCTCCGTTTCCCTGTCTCAGGCTTCATGCATCTTCCTTTTCATCCCTTTGGGATCGCTGCCCAAAATAAATGACTCACTCTTCTGCAGGGAACTCAGACACTGTAGTGGAAGTGGCTGGAGAAAACAGCCCCAGCTGTGCATGATGATGTGCACTTGTAATACTAGCAATCTGGGAGGAGGCTGAGGCAGGAGGGCAGAAAGCTCAAACCCAGCCCTGGCAACTTAGTGACTTAGCAAGACCCTGTCCCCAAATGAAAAATAAAAAGGGATGGGGATGTAGCTTGGTGTGAAGGCCCTGGATTCAAACCTCAGTACAGCCAGAGAGAAAGAAAGGAGTGAGGGGAGAAAGAGAGAGAGAGACTCCTGAGGACAACATTATGGAAATGGACCATGCACTAGTCAGGCTGCAACAAGGCCCTCTGCTGTGGCTAAGTGCGATATGGACAACCATGGTGGCATGGGGCAGCCACATGATTACCAGTTTGCTCTCCTCCTGGCATGGCTTGAGTTGAGATGCAGTAGAAGGTGAAGCATCTGTGCCTACTGCAGGCCCTGGAAAGACCTGAGAGCAACGTAAGGGTAGAATTGTGCTGTTGGTTGCTTCCTGTTAGCTGCTTGGAGGGCTTGAGAGGAGAAAATGCAAACTCAGGTGAACCTACTATCATTCAAGGCTGGCCACTGAAGTTCCACACAGGTAGACAAGATGGCTGGTCTATGGCCATCCAGTCTCTGTCCTATGTCATCCAGGGATTGTGCAGCTGGTCTATGAACTGCACATCAGGGCTCCCCCTCAGCAGGGCTGGTGTCTTTAAGGAACTGTGCTTGTTTTTTTGTTTTTGTTTTGTTTTTGTTATCCGGATTCAAACTCAGGACCTTGCACTTGCCAGACAGGCGCTTGTACTGTAGAGTTATATGCCCGGCCAAGGCTGGTGTCTTTAGTGGGGCTGCTGAAGGCCCAAACTTTACTGACCCTTAACAGAGCACTGTCCTATGCCTGGAGCCCAGGCAGCCTCTTGCAGACAGGTTGATTGCATTGGCACCTCTCCTACAGCTGCATTGATCTCTTACTGGAACTGATACCATAGCAGATATGGGCTGCCCTCCCTCACCTCTGCCGACCGCATCACTGAAGGACTGGCAGAACACACCTGGTTTGCTGACTGGGGATCTCATAATCATCTCTTCAGACCAAGGGATCATTTTATGGCAAAGGAGAAGCAACATAATGAGAGGAATATGTACCATGATACTTGAAGATGGCTGACAGAGCAGAGTAGACCATTAACCTCTTAGCCGAGGTGACTGCTGGAACACAGATGCTGTGGGGAACCACTCAGACTGCTTCAAAGCTCAGGGACATCTAAGGACACCTGAAGATTTGACCCTGCTTGTGTAGTTCAGGCACACAGTGGGATACAGTTATGGAACCATGACTTAGCACAGGTAAACTCACATGTGCTGGTTACAGCACTATGTAAGAATGTAAACATGAGATGACAACATGTATAAGAATTATACAATAAAGATGCAGGTGGCTTTCGCTCTGCCTTTCTGCTCTACTCCATGCTTTCTCCTGTTGTTGCTGATGTCTTGACAGATGTGTTAACCTTGGGCTCTCACCTGCAAACATCTCCCTCAGGCTCCGTGAGTGGGCTGACAGCTGCTGAGAGGTGGGAGGCACATATGTATTCTGGGTGTGGAGTGTGTGGAACCCACAGCTGCTAAGTGGCCCCACACTGCCTTAAACTTAGCCACAGCAGGATAAGAAATTCTGGTTCCTGGGTGTGGAGAAACCCCATGGACCAGTGTGAAAGCCAGTGGACTTGAAGCAGTGATTAATTAAGATGCTTATTTTGGAGATTTTACTTATGAGATAGAAGTCAAAGAAAGGGATGGGAATACTTGGCCTTGATGATTAGGAGGCACTAGACTGCTGCTTCATGAGGTTATAGAGGAATAAATTTAGAACCTGAGGGATTTATTGGGAACCAATTTTTTGGTACAATTGGTAAGTGAATGCAGGGCCTTTGCACTGAGCTACATCTCCAGACCTTTTCCATTAATTAATTAATTAATTTCAAGGATCTTACCAGGTTGAGCCTGCACTTGTGATCCTTCTGCGTCAGGCTCCTAGAATACTGGGATTACAGGCATGAGCCTCTGCTCCCAGCTAAGGGGACCATTTCTTGATGCTTCTACATCCAACAATAATTTTAAGTGGAAAAATGCAGCAAGTAAAGCCTCAAAGTGGGAAAGAAGTCAGAGATGTGACTTCTCAGGAATGGAAGTTTGGGTCACTGCACCATATCAAGGATGAGAGAATGGAGGGTGGGACAGGGAGGTGATGTGTGTCAGTAATAGCCTTGGTACTGGTTAAATCAGTGAGGATTGCCAGGCATGGTGGTGCATGACTGTACTCCCAGCACTTGGGAGGCTAAAGCAGGAGGACTGCCATGAGTTAAAGGCCAGGCTGTACTACATAGGAAGACTTTGTCTCAAAAAGCAAAAAAAAAATAATAAAGTGCCAGGGATATAGCTCAGTAGCACAGTGCCTGCTTGGCAAGCATGAGGCCCTGAGTTTGATTCCTGGTATATAAAAAAAAAAAGGGTTGAGGTAATTTCTTGCTTAATTAATTAAGCAACTAATTAATTAATTGCTCCCTTCTGCCTGCCATGAACTGTTTCTCCTCTGTAATGGTTGCCTGCCATGCCACCCTGCCTCGGAGCTGGTCAACCATGGACTGAAACCTCTACAAACTGTGAGCTAAATAAACCCTCCCCCTTTTAACTTCTAGTACTGGGAATTTTGTACCAGCAATGAAAGGACAGTCTCCTTCACTTCTGTCTCCAAGCAGCCGCATGAAAGACGACCTGGCACATCTGGTCTGAGCATAGCTACATGTGTCTTACTGTCTTCCCTGTACCTTGCTTGGCACTCCACCACTCACAAACCTGAAGTGGAAATCTTAACCAGCACATGGGACCACTTTCCAAATTAAATTAAAAAAATTTTTTTTTGCAGTAAGAGGGGTTGAGCTCAGGTATCTGTGCACTGTATCACCAGCCCTTTTTCAATTTTTAGACATGATCTTGCTAAGTCACTCATTTGCTCAGGCTGGCCTTGAACTTGGGAGGATTACAGGCAGGAAGCACCGCATCTGGACTGGGCAATTGTTAAGTAGCTGGGGTGAAGAAACAGTGGGAAATATTCTCCCTTTCTTGTTTCTGGGTCTCCAAACTTACAGCTCTGAAGCACATTCTACACAGCTTCTCAGACCTTGATCCCAGCGAAGTCAAATCCGAAAACAATGATAACCAGTCCTAGTTTGGCTTTCACTACTTCCTTTAATCGTCTCTAGTTTACAGTGGTTTCCTGGGTCCAGACTCAATCTCAGATACCTACCTGCGTGCTCCTGTGTCAGCTCTGCTTACTATGGGACCTGGGGTTAGACATCTGAGTAACTTAAGAGTTATACATTTTAAATTTCTAAATATATGGGGATTTCCTAGTTAGGGTTCTTTTTTTTTTTGTTATTGACTTCTAGCTTATTTGAATTGTGGTTAGAGAATAAGCTCTGTTATTTCAATCCTTCAAAGTATGTTAAGACTACTTTTATAGCCAGCATATAATTTTTGTAAATGTTTCATGTGTACTTGAAAAGAACTTGCAATCTGCAATTAGATATGGTTTTCCATGTGCAGCAATTTGCTGACAAATATTTAAGAACTGGCTTCCTGGGGAAGGGGAGGATATAAAATCCTGATTTGTAGTATTTGCCTACCATGCTATAAATATTACCATTTAAGCTCAATTTCAAGCTACCAATGAGGTATCAAATAGCTCAGAAAATCTTGAAAATTTAAAAACTGGTTCTCATGAAAAGATTCAGGCCAGCGCTAACCACTGTATTTTTATCCAAAAGTTTAACTGCTTAAATCTTTCTTATCCTTATTATTTGGCTATCTTGTAGGTTTCAGTTGAAAAGTATTTTGAAATCTACTATTTTTTGATGTAGCTATTTCTTCTTGAAGATCTGTCAAATTTTGCTTTGTTTAAGATTTAGGTGCATAAAATTTAGAGTCTGTTGTTTTTGCCGGGTTTCCTCCATAATATCTTGTCTCTTAGTGCACCTGGTTTTTGTGGTTATGGGAATCAAATCTGAACCTTACCCATGCTAGGCATGACTTGTAGCACTGAGCTGCACCCCTAACCTACCTGGTTATTTTTTAAAGTGAGTGTTTAAGATTAAGTTAGCTGCCTCTGAAGAGGATTTGAATTTGTTTCTTCTGGGATACACATGGCTAGGGTCTGAGAGTTCTAGAAGTCTGTGACTACTTTCACTCAATTTTAAATGATTAGAGGCTTGGCTTAAGCCCTGTGAGGGCTGGTCCATTTCTGTTTCATTCTGACTCCTAGGATGTAGCCTCTTTTTTTCTTTTTTTTTCACTCCAGAGCACAAAGACTTTAGTTTAGGCAGGTGCTGTTTTCAGATAGTAGTTCTCTAATCCAACAAGGCTGTCAAAAGCCTTCTCAGCCTTTGAGACATCCATCCCTCTTACAAATTGGCAGACAACCCTAGGAAAACAGATCTGAAATGCCGAGCTCATCTCTCTGGATTTCTGCTTTTTCCCAGGACTCAGCTCCATAGTTCTTCACTACCCCTTTCATATTCCATTGCCTTCAAACAGATTTTTAAAAATATTTTGACCAGCTTTTCTACTTAGTGGTGGGTTGGTTAGCTTAATGGGTCATTGTTGGGAATGAATGTCTTAGTAGATACTATTTTTTAACCTCTATTTTTCAGATGAAGAAACTGGGCTCCAAGAGGGTAAGTAATCTGTCAAAGGTCACAGAGCAGTAAATGACGGGACTGTCTTTTGTTTGTTTGTTTTAAGTGCTGGAGATTGAATCCAGGGCCTTGAATGCACTAGGCGAGTGCCCTGCCACTCAGCTGCATCCCCAGACCAGGCCTGGGATTCTGATAGGGTCTGACTCAGAAGAATATCCTCTTTAATTATTGTGCTATCATGTCACTAGGCAACCCAACTTCTTAGCTTAAAGTTTTTGTTTTGTTTTTAGCACTGGGGATAGAACCTGGGACTTTCACAATGAGCTATATGCCTTTTAAAATTTTTTATTTCGAGCTAGGATCTAATGAAGTTGCCCTGGCTGGGCTTGAACTGGTGATCCTCTTACCTGAGCTCCCCAGAATGCTGAGATTACAGGCATGCATTACATGTTTATGCACTGCTTCCTCCCTGCAGCTGGTCTCACCCGTCCCTTCTCTGTTGCTCAGGGGCCCCACAGAATCTATCACACCTCTGGTCCTTCCTTTGCCCTGTTCAACTTCATGCAAGTCTCTACCCAGGGGGAGGGTAGAACTGTGCAGAAAACAGAAGTCCGGGTGGGTGGGGGCACAGTGAGATGGGGTGGGTGTGGACACAGCCTCCCCTTCCCCGGCTCTGGGTGCAGGGAGTTTGCATGTTCTTTATTTGGAAGCCCCCACGCCCTGCTGACTCAGATGTGGCTTGAGTCAGTTGACTCTCCAGATTCGCACCATTGTGGAGGGGACCTCCTGAGAGACCAGGCCATTCCTCCTATTGAATTTCTTCTGTGGGGCCTCCTCCGTCTCCCTGGGATGGGGCATGTGACTGATCACGCCTTGGCCCCCCGGCAGCCTCTGGCAGGAACAGCAAGCCCCATGCTTGCCCCTGGTCCTCCCATTCAGTTCCATGGGTCACAGAGGCCAGTGGTCAGGGAGGCTGCACCTGCTGCTCCCTCTTCCCCCTCCAGAGGTTTTGTGTTTTTGCTCTCCTTCCTTCTTGTCTCGGAGTAATGGAGGACACGCTAAGCTTTGGAAGCACAGAAACCTGGGTTAAAATCCTGCGTCTGCCACTTGCCAGGGTGAACTGACCCTGGCTGAGCCATCAAGCTTTTGGAGGCCACATTTCTAATCTCTGAAATGTGGGATTGAGGCTGGCTCTGGTGGTACATAACGCCAGCCTAGGCTACCTAGCTAGACCCTATTTTAGAAAACTAAACTAAGATAAAATAAAATCTGGGATCCAACCTAGGCCCTCATGCGTTCTAGGCAAGTGCTCTACCACCAAGCTGCACCCCCAGCCCTAAAATGAGAATAATCATACTCACCTCAGGAGACAGAAGAGTCAAGAAGATCAAATAGGCAACCCCACCACTATATTTGGGAATTTTTAAGCTGCTGCTTCAGCAATTATTTCATTAATTATTATTATCATTATTTTATTTTGCAGTATTTGGAATTGAACCCAGGGCCTTTTCACTAAGTAATATGCCCAGACTTTTTTTTTTTTTTTTTGAGACAGGGTCTCAAAAAAAAGGCACTACATCGTCCAGGCTGGGTATGAATTGCCATCCTCTTGCCTCATGCTCCCAGAGTGCTGGGCTCATAGGCACATACCATACCCAGCTAACAACTAATTTTTTAAGAAGAAAACAAAAACATGAATAAGAATACAGAAGCAACCAATGTGATCTCATTGATGTTTATAGAGCATTTCATCCAACAAGAGCAGAATACATTCCCTTCAAGTACACACAGAACATTCACCAAGACACAACATACACTGGGGCCATAAGACAAATTTCAATTTATTTGAAAAGGAGGAAATCAAGCCAGGTGTGGTGGTGCACATCTGTCATACTGGCACTCTGGGAGGCTGGGGCAGGAGGATAAAAAATTTGAACCTGGGCAACTTAGCAACTTAGTAAAAGCTTGTCTCAAAATAAAAGATAAAAAAGAGATGGGGATGCAGCTTAGTGCAAAGGATTTTAAAATTAAATTCCCAGTGGTGGCGGTGGTGGGGGAAATGGGACTCACACCAAACATCTTTTCTGACTATAGCAGCAAGGAAGGAACCCTCTGATCCTGCCGTGGCCGCCTTCTCCGCAGCACATGCACTCTGATGAGAAAATCCTGTGCTAACCTGAACACACAGGACACCACGTCGCAGCTCACTGTCAGGTCTTTTTAGTTCCTCTCAGCTGTCATAGCTTCTCAGGCCTCCCTTGCTATCAATGACTTCAACAGCACTGAAGGGCTGGTCAGGGGTTTTTCGGGTCTCTCTCAAGGGGATTTGTCTGCTGCTTTCCTCTTAAATAGACTGCATCTCATATGCTTTAGTTTATTGAGATCATTAACCCTTTTTGAGGCTCAGGTTGTTGCACTTTTGGCCAGCAAGAGCCCTTTCAAATTAACTTGCCTTTTTTCCCCTTTTATAAGGCAAAGATGTCTACTTCGTTTATTCTGGGTGTCCGATCTGGCAATGGCCTTCCTGCTGACAGAGCTCCAAAGTGGTGCAGAGCACGGTGTGGCAGGAGACAGGGAACTCTTGTTCCGTATCTTTGCCCTCCACAGTCCTCCAGTTTGATTTCTGCCATGACTTGACTTTCTAGGCCCATGGGCTGTATTTCCTGCCACAAACCCATTCTGGCCATTTCCCCAGAGCCCTCGTCCTTCCAGTGAGATATACGAGGTGCCGGGAGGGGTGGTGTTCTTGCCTCGGAGTTGCTTATAAAGTTTGAAATTTTTATTTATTTATTTATTTTTTTATTTTGTGATACTGGGGATTGAACCTGAGGACTTCATACACAGCTATATCTCTAGCTCTTCTTTATTTTTTTGAGACAGGATCGCACTAAGTCACTAAGTTGCCCAGGCAGGGCTTCAACTTGAGATTCTCCTGTCTTAACATCCAAGAGTGAAACATAAGTGATTCAGAAAATGAAAAACAAGATTTCGAGGAAGATAGGAGAGTGGTGAACAGCAGAGAAACAGCCTCTCTGAGACTTGGAGTCCAGACACTGGAAGATAGCAACATGAAGAGGAGATGGAAAGTGGGTCCCGGGACCCAGCAAAGATCTGAAGTGAGAATGAAAGCCCACGGGGAGAGCAAATAGACCACAATGGAGAAGAAGGAGGTGGCAAGCAGCACTTTTTCCTTGAGCCCTAAGTCACTGTGTAGGAGGAGCACCTTAAACCTGTAGACCCACAGTGACTACTGGCAACCCTGCTGCCTCCACAGAAAAACACACTAATGGAACAGAGCAGTAGAAGCAGTGGACTGAAGTTGCTGCTAAATTATTTGGGTTCAGACATCCCTAAGGGAGGGCGGTTGGCCCATAGCCATCTTGGAGAGAGGCCATTTGAGCTCAGAACTCAGAGAAGCTTCCAGCTGGCTCCATCTAGTGGCTCCCAGTGTCAGGGTGAGGTGGAACTAAATTCAAGTCACCAGGGAGGCAAGTGCAAGCCAACAAAGAGGCACATCGAGAGTTGCCGGTTGAACAAATCAGGTTCCAGACTCACAGTGTGAACTTCATTGGAACTAAAGGTGAAAGCTTGCTGGGGCAATCCACTACCCTGCTGTAAATCTACAGCTTGCTTACTGTAATTAATCAGTATGGATCTGGTAAGCTCAAGACCAGCATGAACTGCATAGCGAGACCCTGTCTTAAAAAGACAAAAAACCAAAATACCAAAAAACCAAAAATGGATCTGGGCTCTGTTTGCCCACTCTGTCTCCCAGTGACAGCAGAGATAATGCCCTGAAGTGGACTTTTTTTTCCCTCTTTTCTTTGTTCTTGATTGTTTTTATATGAGTGTGAACATTGTTTCTGTTTTTTGTTGTTCTATTCTTGTTTTTAATTTTTCTTCTCTTTCTTTTCCTGTCTTCTTCACCAGCTTACCAAAGTTCATGGACTCTTCCTTTGTCTTCCAGACTTGCTTCTAATCTTGTCTTCTTCTTCTATTTCTCAATTTTCCCCTCAAACCATTTAAAATTTTCTCTTCTGAGGGTAAAATCATGATATTGAGGGAATAGTTACTGTATGCAATTTTCTGGTTCATTTTAGATTTTGTTATATAACCACAAATATAATTCATACAGTTAAAGGTGGCAAATTAATAGTTACCACAGTTTGTAGTTTTCTAGTCTGTGTTTGATGCTATTGTAATTGCTGATTATACATAATTGTTCTAATCATAATTGTTCTTAATCATAATTGTTCTTCCTGGTATGTCAAGACTGAGATTGTCTAGGGTCATGAACAATACTATAGGGTAGTGCCAATAAGGTTTAGTTCAAATAGACAACAACATCTGGGCACGGTGGCACATGCCTGTAATCCCACCACTCAGGAGGCTGAGGCAGGAGGATTGTTGTGAGTTTGAGGCCAACCTGGGCTACAAAGTAAGCTCAAGGCCAGCATGAACTGCATAGTGAGACCCTGTCTTAAAAAGACAAAAAACCAAAAAACCAAATAGGCAACAACTTCTCATCTCCAATAAATTGAAGAGGTAGGATCTTGCAAGAGACTCAAAACCCAAAAGCAAGTTCCACTCAGAAACATCTCTGAGAAGTAGTTATTTCCCAAGAGTTCTCAATACTAGCAATAAAACTACCTGCCATAGGCAACTTATAAACATCAACCTAGGAATTAAACTAAAAAGAAAAAAGAAAATGAAAAGACACTTAAGCAACCCCAGACTTCTAGCTCACAAAAGGCAAACTCAAGGACCAGTGAGAGAGAATAATTCAAAAGTCCCCCACTTGGACTTTTTGAAGTGGTAACAGCACAAGTAACAAAGCAGATAAATAAGACTCTAGAAAAAAATAAAATCAGAAATGATTTCTCAGGTAACTACAGAGATGGTGACCATAATGAAAAACATAGTTTGTGACTCTAGAGCAGATATAGATAATAAAAAATAAAAGAACTTAGGAAAATTATGGATACCATGAAAACCTAACATAAAGGAGTGGAACCCATGAAACAGATTCAAACAGATATCCAACAGATTAAAAATTTCATTGAAAGTGCATGCATCAGAATGAACCAATGTGAGGACAGAATATCAGATCTAGAAGACAGGATGCAGTTACCAATCATAAAAAGAGAGATTTCTTAAAAATAGCAAGGGGCCATGAAAAATCAATTCAATATCTGCTAGATGATGCAAAGAAGAATAACATAAGATTGATCACAGTTAATAAAAAAGGAGATACAACAAATGGCATAAAAAACCTGTTCATAAAAGTAATGGCAGAAAACTTCCCAAGTATGAAAAAAGAATTTGATATACAGTAAGTGAGGCATATAGACCTCCAATTAGCCATGATTTAAAAAAACTACACCAACACATACAATAGTTAAGATTCCAGAAATTCAATATGAGAACTAAATATTAAAAGTTATTAGAGAAAAGGAACAAATCACATGTAAAGCCCATCAGAATCACAGCAGGCTTCTCAACACAAACACTCAAGTCAAAGAGAGCTTGTAGTGAAGTATGTCAAACCCTAAAAGAAAACAACTTCCAGCCCAAATTGATGTATTCTATAAAACTATCTGTAGTGGATTGATAACTGGTGGTCAACTTATAATCCCCAGCTGAACTGAGTAAACGTGGTGCTGGGTATTGGAGGCCACCTGGGGATTGTTGCCAGCAGCATAAGAGAACTGAAGGAGAAGAAGGCTGTTGGGAGCTGAGAAAGGCTGTTGGGAGCTGGTAGAATCTGTAAGGAGCTGTTGGTTGTTTTGGAGGAGATCATCATGCCGGCTTTCCTGATGAACCTGGCTGTTTTCATCCTCCGAGGAGCTCAAAACCTTGTTAGCACTGAGAATGGCTTTGGTTCACTTTGGGGGAGCTCTGGTCCTCACTTTGAGCATCACTTCCTGAACTCAGCCATCTTGATCATCAGAGGAGCTCGGGGCCTCACTGTTGCTGAGGATGGCTGTGGTACCTTTCAGGGGAGCTCTGGTTCTTCTGAGTGTTGCTTCCTCTCTCTAGCACGGAGCCCTCAGCCTGCTAGCACAGATCCTTCATCCTGCTGGCACACTTCCTAGATTCCACCACAGCCCTTTGGGCCTTCCCAGTGCAGATCCATGAAACAGGACTGCATGAGATGTTATCATGGGCTCTGGGCCTCCAGCTGGATTCGTGGGAGGCACTGTTATGAGTTCTATGTATTCAGCTAGACTTATGCAGGATATTTTCATGGGATCCAGGCCCTTGGTTGGATTCCTTGTTCTTGGTGTGTGGATAGATTTCCTGCACTCTTTTGTACATTGTTCTTTGGGTGATTGTTATATTATAAATAATCATATAAAATATGTGTCCTGTATTGTATTGTTTCCCCTTGCAAAAATAAGCCCCAAACAAACACACTATCTTTCGAAATTGGTGAAGAAACATGACAAAGAACACCTGAAGAAATTCATGACCACCAAAGCAGCATTCTAAAATGTTCTGAAGGACATTGTATGAAGAGATAACAAAGGCTACAATTTCCTGAACTCTGACAGAATGAATCTACCAGGAAAGGCAAGTTACTAAACAGAAGAGGGAAAAAAGGGAACCAACAACAGGAAAATAATATGACAAGGATAAGTCAATACATACCAGTTATAACCATGAATGTAAATGGTCTTAATTCATCAATGAAAAGAAACAGACTTCCAGAATGGATCAGGGAACAGCATCCATCCTGAGTTTGATCCCCAGTACCACACACACACGCAAAACAAACAGCATCCAACAATGTGCTGCATACATGAAACATGTTTAATTAAAAAAAGAAATTCATAGACTCAAAGTCAATGAAGAGTTCACTATTCATTTCCAAGTGGGGCTCAAAGATGGAAAACAATAGTCCATGCAACGGAAACTGGAAAAAATATCAAGGGTAGCTAGTCTATTTGCAGACAAAGTGGACTTAAGCCAAGACTGATTAAGGGAGACAAGATGATCACTATATCCTTGTAAAGGGAACCATCCAAGAGGAAGAGATAACAATCATAAGTATATATGCACCAAATACCAGCACACACAACAATATAAAACAAATATTAATGGACATGAAAAATCAAAGAAGCACTAATACAACTGTAAATGGGGGAACCACAGTACCCTATTGTCACAAATAGATCAACTAAAGAAAAAATAAGGATAGTTTGAGACTTGTTTTTTTTTGTTTTTTTGGTACCAGGAATTGAACTCAGGATCTTGTACTTTCCAGGCAGGTGCTATGCTGCTGAGCTATATGCCTGCGCAAAACCATAAGAAAGAAATATCAGAACTGAACCAGACTTTTGAACAAATGGACTTAGGAGATGTCTACAGAGTGTTCCAACCCACAATATCAGAATACACATTCTTCTAAGCTGCACATGGGACATTCTCCAAAAGAGACCACACACTAGCCCATAGAATATGCTTAAATAAATGCAAAGAAACTGAAATTATCCCGTGTATATTATGAGACCATAGTGCAATGAAATTGGAAATCATTGGCAAAAGAAACCACAAGAACTTCATAAACATATGGAAATTAAGTAACATTCTCCTAAACAACCAATGAGTCACAGATGAAATTAAAGAAGGAATTAGACAGTTTCTACAATTAAATGATAATGCCAATACAACATACTAAAACTTACGGGATGCAATGAAAGCATTCCTATGAGAGAAATTTATAGTGGTGAATTCCTATATCAGAAAAACAGAGCAAGCTCAAATAAACAACCTAATGTTGAACCTCAAATTCTAGAAAAAGAAGCACAAGTCAAGTCAAAAGCTTGTGTGAGGGAGGAAAGTGTAAAGATCAGAGTAGAAATTAATGCAATGGAGACTTAGAAAACAATACAAAGAATCAAATAATTGAAGAGTTGGTTCTTTGAAAGATTAAATAAAAGTAACATCTTTAGCTAACCTTATCAAACAATGGAAAGAAAAGACTCAAATCCATGCAATTAGGAATGAAAAGGGTGAAATCGCAACAGACCCTGCAGAAATCTAGAAGATCTCCAATACCTACTTTGATAATCTCTATTTTAATAAGATGAAAAGCCAAGAAGAAATGGACCAATTCCTAGATACACATGAATGACGAAAGTTGAATCAATAAATAAAAAGTCTAAATAAACCAATATCAGTCAATGAAATTGAAGATGTAATTAAAAACCTACCAACAAAAAAAGTCCCAGATCTTGACAGATTCACTGCCAAATTCTATAAGAAATTTAGAGAGGACCTAATGCTGCTATTTCTCAAACTCTTTCATGAAATTAAAAGGGAAGCAGCATTCCCAAATTCATTTCTGAAACCAAGTATTACCCTGATACCAAATCCAGAGAAGGATCCAACTAAGAAAGACTACAACAGACCAATCTCCCTAATGAACATAGATACAAAAATCCTCAATAAGATACTGGCAAACAGAATGCAGTAGATAATCAAGACTATATATCTACATCATGACCAAGTTGGATTTATCCCAGGGATGTAGAAATGGTTTAACATACTTAAATCAATAAATGTAATACACTATATTAACATAACCAAGGACAAAAACTATACAATCATCTCAATAGATGCAGAAAAAGCTTTTGACAAAGTGCAGCACCCATTCATGATTAAAAACCCTACAGATAATTGGAATAGATGGTCTTTATCTCAATCTGATAAAAGACATCTGTGACAAACCAACAGCCAACATTACACTAAATGGTCAAAAACTGAAAGTTTTCACTCTAAAATCAGGAATAAGACAATGATATCCACTATTACCACTATTCTTATTCAATATAGTTTTGGAAACATTAGCCAGAGCAATTAGACAAGAGAAAGATATAAAAGAACAACAACAAACAAACAGCATGGTACTGTACTGGCAAAAAAAATGAGACCAGGGATCAATAGTACAGATTAGAAGATGCAGAAATAACTCCTCCGAACAAAAGCAGAAACCTTATCTTTGACAAAGGAGCCAAGCACCTTCACGAAGAAAGATAACTTCTTTAATAAATGGTGTTGGAAAAACTGGCTTTCTACATGCTGAAGATGGAAACTAGACCCATATCTTTCAATATGCACTAAATTAAAATCAAAATGGATTGAAGATCTAAATATTAAAACAGAAACACTAAATCTGTTGGAAGGCAGAATAGCTAGAACTCCTGAAGACACTGGTGTGAGCAAAGACTTTATGGATACAATCTCGATCACACAGAAACTATCACAAAGAATCAACACCAGGGATCTCACCTTATTAAAAAGCTTTTGCATAGCAAAAGAAACCACCAACAAAAATAAGAGACCACCCACAGTTTGCCAGCTGTTCCTCAGGCAAAGGACTAATATCTACAGTATATGAAGAACTCAGACCAGAAACCCCCAAATTTAAAGATCCAGTCCAAAAATGGGCATCTGAAATGAATAGACACTTCACAAAGAAGGAGAAATGGCAAATAAATATAGGAAAATATGTTCACTATCACTGGTCATTTGAGAGACTCAAATTAAAACAATGCTGAGATTCCATCTCACCCCAGAGAGAATGGCTATTTTCAAGGAATCAACCAAACAAATGCTGGCGGACAGTGGGGAAAAAGGAACACTTCTCTGTCGGGGGGAGCATAGACTAGAGCAACCACAGAGAATGTTGTTTTTTTGGTACCGGGCATTGAACCCAAGGCTTATCCCTTCCCCCACCTTTCTTGAAGGGTGAGAACACAAGGTACAGTGTTGCCGAGTTGCCCAGGTGAGGCTTAAACTTGCTATCTTCGGGCTTCCACCTCCCAGAGCGCTGGCCTTGTAGGCGTGGGCCATCACACCACGCTGCAATTTGAGTTTTAGTGGAAAATTTTAACATCCTGTTACCCTCATTCTAACATATTTATCTTTTTTGAGTCTGTTTCTCCTTCCCTTGGCAAATCACAAGAAAGAAAACACCGCAGGGCAATTCCTAAAAATGGACACCAAAATGAAGCAAACCCATATATGTCAATTTGGGGGCACAATTAAACACAGAAATACAATAGCACATCTCTAGGGGATCCTACGCTAAGGGCAAAAGAACTACAAAGAAATCTTAAACAATAGTTATAATCCTATTGTATCATGTGTTGGAATTTCATGCCTTTCTAAGAGCGACTAATATCCCATTGTGTGGTATTGTAACCCATGTTCTATTCATCCATTCTCCTGTTGATAGATGCTTGGGTTGCTCCCAATATATTGGCTTTTGGGAATAACATTGGTGTAAGCACAGACGTACAAATGTCTGTTCAGTTCTTTTAGAGACATAACTAGGTGTGGCATCACTAGGTCATGTGATAGTTCCATAGTTCTGTTTATGGGTTTCTTCTTGCTTTTGTTTTGCTTATATGTTGCTTTTGATTGTTTTGAAACAGTGTTTTGCTATGTGGTCAAGGCTGGCCTTGAACTCATGAGAATCTTCCTGCCTCAGCCTTCCAAAAGCTGGGATTACTTGTGTTGACCACCATGCCCAGTGATGTTTATGTTTTTGAAGAATTACCAAATTGATTTCTATAGCCTTTTGCATTTCTTCCAGCAACATATGAGGTCCAGTTTCTTTACATTCTCACCAACATTTGTCATTTTTTTCCATTTTCAGAACAAAAATTATAGCCATCCTCGTAGGTGTAAAGTGGTAGCTCATTGAGGTTTTGACTTACATTTTTCTAAGCATTAATAATGTTGAAAAAATAATAATGTTGAGCATTTTTTTCAGGTGCTTCTTTGGGGTTTTATATGTCTTCACTGGGGGCTGGGGATATAGCTCAGTGGAATAAGCACCTGTGTGGCAAGCGCAAAGTCCTGAGTTTGATCCCTAGTACCACAAAAACAAAATAAAACAAAACAAAAAACCCCCAAATGTATATGTCTTCATTGGGGAAATGGTTATTCAAGTACTTTGATCATTTTTAAGTCAGGTTGTTTATTGTTGAGCTGTAAGACTTTATTCATGCAATTAATCCCTTACCAGATACATGATTTGCAAATATTTTCTCCTGTTTTATGCCTTGTCTTTTTGCTCTCTGATGAACAAAAGTTCTTAATTTTCATGAGATCCAATTTATCTATTCCTTTTGTTGACTGTGCTTTTGGTGTCATATCTACAAAATCATTGCCAAATCCACCACCGTGAAGATTTCCCCCAATGCTTTCCTCAAAAATTTTACTGTTTTATAGGGGTTGGGGATATAGCTCAGTGGCACAGTGCTTGCCTGGCAAGTACAAGGTCCTGAGTTTGATTCCTAGTACCAGAAAATAAAAGTTTTACTGTTTTAGTTCTTAAATTATGTCTTTTATCCATTTTGAGCTAATTTTCATGTGTGGAATAAGCTAATAATTCCAACCTCATTTTTAATGTTTTCTCTCTCTTTACCAGTGTAGCTAAATGGTTGTCAGTTTTGTTAATATTTTCAAAGAGCTAATTTATTGTTTCATTATTTTTCTCTATATTTTGTCTCCATTTTTTGTAAAATATTTTTCAGTACCAGGGACTGAAACTAGGGCCTTCACAGTGAGCTCCACCCCTAGCCTCTTTTTTATTTTGTATTTTGAGACAGGGTCTCACTAAATTGCCAAATTGCTCAGGCTGGGCTCAAGCTTGAGATTCTCCTGTCTCAGCCTCTCAGAGTGCTGGGATTATAGGTGTGTGGCACCATACTCTACTGTCTTCCTGATTGCATTATTTTTTATGAAAAACCCGTTGTTATCTTTGTTCCTGTGTATCTAGTGTGTCTTTTTTCTCCACCTGCTTTTAAAATTTTCTCTTTATCACTCATTTTGTCATCTGATTGCGATGTGGCTTCATTTAATTTTCTCCATGTTTTCAGCACTTAAAATTTGTTGAGTTTATTGGATCTGCAAGGTCACAGTTTTCGTAAAATTTGAAAAAAGTTTAGTCACTTTTTCTATGGTTCAGCTGAAGCTCCTTCTCCTCCTTTGTGGATACTAATTCCATATGTATTTAGCTGCTTGATGTTCTCCTGTATGGGTCACTGATGCTCTGTTTATTTTTGAAAGTATCTTATCTTTTATTATTTTTCTAATTATAACATAATTTTTTTTAAAATTGTAAAAACATAAAAGTACAAAAACATATTGACAGACACCAATTATTATAAAAAATAGTACAATCACAACTAATCTATAGACAAGGTGATATGGTCTCAACAGTGGTTATTGCTTTATCCATTGATATCTTCGAATTGTAAATATATGAACCCATATACAGACATGCAAATTTAGTCAGACAATCCTCTCAACAACAGAAAAAACACAAAAACCAAAAATCCAAAGACAAGAAACAAAACAGGCAAACAACAACAACAGCAACAACATCAACAACAAAAAAAAACACCACTAGTTGCTGCTTTACATATTGATATCTTTGAAGTGTGTGTTCAGGATAACACATACAGACATACAAGATTAATCAAATATCCTGTCATCGATTATTGCTTAGCATTAAGTGATATAATACAATAGTAGAACCATGTTAGCCCTCCTGCATATATGTATATTCATATATACATACATACATTTTTGTCTTTTTCTTTTCTCCTTTCCTTCGTCCCATCTGTTCTTTGTT